>JAUZST010039344.1:0-27145 GCA_034779995.1 Parotocinclus haroldoi
TGTGTGTGTGTGTGTGTGTGTGTGTGTGTGTGTGTGTGTGTGTGTGTGTGTGTGTGTGTGTGTGTGTGTAAATTGTGAAAGCTTGTGAAATTCCTCCCAATTTCTTGTATCTTTACACACTGTAGAGGCATCTTTTTAAAAGTACATTGTTTTTAATCATTTCAATTTTCCAATTTTTAAATTTTCTCACATAATTGTTGACAAACTGATGTTACTCTTTCCAGCTTTGCTCATCAAAGAGCCAGCCTTTTCTGGATGCTGCTTTCGTACCAAATTGTGACTACAATCCTGTTGACATCACCTGTTTAAATCACATTATTATTATTATTATTATTTATTTTTTAAAACATTAAAAAAAACATTTATTACTAGCTCTAAATTGCCTCTATCTCACCCTTTTTAATGTGTGGTCAGACTGAAGTGCAGGAATGTAATGTTTATTAATCAATAAAATTAAGTTGAGCAGACAAAACATGAAATATCTCAACCTCATACTGTCTTCAAATCAAAGTCAAATTAAATGTAAGATAAACCGTGTGCTTTTTATAGACATTTTCTATACTGTCCCAGTTTTTTATGATTTGGGGTTGTATTAAAATGTCAATGCTTAACCGTGCTTTTATATCATTGTAATAATTTATATTATTTTAATTAAAAATCATTTATATGACGTTTATTTATAAAGGGCGCTGGTATTTTCAGATAATGTAGTTCATTTTGAATTATGTGTTGAAAGTTGTAGTGCATTTGGGCATGACAGTAGGACTTTGTTCCTAATGTGCCACACTTCTGGACTTCTGGACACACACTGGGCTTAATTAAATCAGAAACAGAACGCAACACCAAAAGACAGCACGACATATCTAGACACATGAGACAGGTCCCACCTTGCCAGAGATTTGGGATATGGGATATGAACTGGGTACCAAAATATGTTGTGCCTCTTTGTTGTTTTCTGCTGTGCTGCTTGGTTCCTGGTGCCATGAATTCCAGTCTATGTACAAGTTCAGAAAATAGCACCCAGTTTCAGTTTCATAGCACCCAAAGTACAACATTGCAGTTTCCAAAGTACAAAGTGGTTCCTGGGACCAGAAAGTAGAAGATTTGAATGAAATGAATATATGTGGATATGTGAATATGTGAGGCTCCCAAGTAACAGATCACAGACCAATGGTGCCCTCTGTAACAATTACACATTTATTGCAAACTTTCAATAGTCGTCCCCAGGCCAGGCAGGAAGGAAAACATATGGCTAAAAAAATATCTGACAAAAGTAATGTATTCCAGTAAATTGGAATGTATAGTAAATTAGGGAGATTGTGAGTTATAGTGGTGCATGGCTCCTAAAATTACACATTTATATTTATTCTGTTCATGATGAGTCTCTCCATGCGAACCACATCCCAATCAAATATTCTAAATGATCTTTTTAAAATAAGCGGTGGGACTTGAGTGGTGGAACATTCAGTACTACTGCCCTAGAAGTCTGTGTCCTGCAAAGATCACATCCAAAGCATGCATGTCTCATGTCTAAAGTTTGCAACAGATCGACTGGATGTTCCACAAATGTTTAAGTCACAAAAGTTTAACCTTATGCCAAAAATAGACAACACATTGTTAACAGGAGAATTGTAGTTTGGGACTGTATTGACTGCTTAGGGTCTGGGTAGATTTCAGTCTTAAGATAAAGGAGAAATGCCTGTATATTGGAATGTCACCTTGAATCGTAATAGAGTTGGTCAGAGACCAAGATTTTAAACCGAGGTTCATTTGTTATCCCCACTTTTCGTGTTCAGGGATTATGAGGGCTTTAGAGTACAAGGGGTACAGGAATAACTGTGCTCTGGCCTCCTCTTCCTTAGACACAAACATGGTGCTTACATGTCCTGCCCAGCAGTCCGAAAGCAACACTGGAAATGGAACTTGGATCCCTGCTGTGCTAGGTTAGCGTTTTAGACGGATGCTCCATCTAAGTAATGCTTTCATTTTTCTTTAAGTTCAAATTTTCTTTTTTAAATTCATGCATTAAAATGTTGAAATGTGTCATATTTAAGCATACAGTGATTGATGTATGGTGGAGGAAAGTCAAATTAAAAGGAAAGCTGGTGACACAGGGTGCAAAGCAGGCACAACCCTAGGGTGCCAAGCCTAGGGGTTCCCATACCTTTTTATACGTTTTGATTCTCCATAATTCATTAGCATGTTAATACCTGGCATGAAGTTTCCTTACACAGACCACTTGCATACATCTTAGAAGAACCAGAATCCTTGACAAGGGCGTTGAATTATTTCCTTGTTATTAGATGAGAACAAGAAAGCATAAGTATTCAACCTCTTTCATTAGTTTTGTTTTACACATCTGGTGCATCGAATATGGCATCTTTATTTTCCTCATCTGGGATCATTGTCTCTGGTGGCTACATTACTTTCAAAATGCCATCTTGTGTACCTGTTCTCATAGCTGAAGGCAGATTGGGGTATTCAATAGATTGTTTTTATTTTTATTAGAGAAGTAATTGGTCAGCACGATATTCTTCTGTTATAATGGCTCTGATTTAGGCATCTGAATCAAGCTTGACTGTACATGTTTCAGAAGGGTTTTCTTTGCCACCAGTTTTACATCTGATTAGAGTTGGTATGCTTTCTTAAAAAGTGCAGTCATAGTGTGTCTTGGAGCCTCAGTACTTGTCACAGGTATAAAAGAAAGCCGTTGTGATTTTGACGAGACATTTCTGTTGTATTAAATCTTCCTGAAGACAGCAAGAGCTATTCTTAAGCATACTCATCATGTTATTGCCAAAAGACAACATCTGCACAGCACCTACACTACATTCCCATGCCCTGGTCAGTATAATATAGACTTATAAATATGGTAGGAAAGCGCAAAAATAGGTTATAGCTACAAAACGTGTATTGGTTTTGGTGATCAGCAGGTCAAAATCCATAAAGTTGTTCTGAAAGCAAAATATTTGTTGTCTAGTCTTGTTACTCCTTCTTCTTACTGTTATTATTATTTTTGTTGTTGCTGTTGTTATTATTCATATTCATATTTTTTGTCTTCTTCTTTTACTTAATAATAATAATAATAATAAAAATAAAGGTAGTAGTTCTAGTAGAAGTTACATTCATTAGGTACACCTGTACAACTCCTTGCTAAGGCAAATATCTAATCAGACAATCACTTGGCAACAACTTTTAGCACTGAGACATGTACACATGGTCGAGATGACCTGGTAAAGTTAAAGCCAAGCATCAGAATGAGGAAGAAAGCTGACTTTGAACGTGGCATGGTTGTTGTTGCTAGTTGTCTGGTCTGAGTATTGGGAAAATGCTCATCTACGATGATTTTTATGCACAGCCATTTCTGGAGTTTACAGAGAATTGAGAGAAAAAGAGAAAATATCCAGTGAGCAGCAGTTCTCTGGGCAAAAATACCTTGTTGATGCCAGAGGTCATAGGAGAATGGTCAGACTGGTTTGAGTTGATAGTAAGGCAACGGTAGGCAACTCAAATAACCACTCATTACAACCAAGGTATGCAAAAGAGCATTTTCGAATGCACAGCAAGCTGAATGGACTACAGCAGCAGAAGATCACATTGGTTGTCTCTCCTGTCAGCTAAGAACAGGCAACTGAGGCTGCATTTGCTGACTAAAACTGGACAACCTAAGACTGGAAAACTTCCCAAACTTAAGGGACAATTTCTTGGCCTGTTTTGCCTTGAAGTGCCCAGACTTTTGCACAAGATTCAAGAAACTACTAAATTAAAACACTATTTTAAACAAATAACTAAACTAAATAGCGAGTATAGTATTGAATTAACGTAGTAACGCTGTTTTGAATATTTTTTTCTGTTAAAGTAAGGCCCAGTGTTGCATACACACTAAGTCAGCACCCGCTTTCTTGAACGTGACGGTGAGTTCACTGCACTCAGATCTCAATCCAGTAGAGCACTTTTGGGATGTATTGGTACGTGTTTACATTTACATGTCATTTAGCAGAAGCACTTATCCAGAGCAAATTAACAATGAATACATTCTAACAATCTAAGCAACTGTGTGTTAAGGGTCTTGCCCAGGCACCCAGCTGTGTCAGAGGTGGGGTTTGAACTCTGGTACTTGTAGTGCAGAGTCCAGTACCTTAATCACTAGGCGGCCACAGTCCCACAGATTCATGGATGTGTAGCTGAAGAATCTGTAGCAACTGCCATCAAATCAACATGGACAAAAATTCTCTGAGACCTGTTTTCAGCACCTTGTTATTCACTGGAATGAACATTAAAGCAGCTCTGTAGGCAAAATGGAACACCCCATGAAAAAAATGTACTGTGAAATTTGACGGTAGAACCATGAAGTAGACAAATTGTTAGCAAAATCCATAGTAGAATTGGGAAATAATTTATGGTCAGTTCATAGTCAACCAAGTTTACAATTGTACTATGAAATTTAACAGTGAAACCATGATGTGGCCAAATTACCATCAAATCTTCATAGTTGAGCTATGAACTGTGAAAGCTCACATTAAAACTGTCAAGCAATTTACGGTTTTACAATAAAAGTTCACAGTCGATTTTTTCCTGGGTCGGTACTAGCAAGGTGTACCTAATGAAATGACCAGTGGGTGTAGAAGAAGAGTTATTAATAGCTGTAATGGTAGTCGTAGTTCTAAAAGTATTTGTAGTTAGTAATATTAGTTTTGATAGTACTTATAGTAGTAATAGACTAGTAACGCTAGCGCATGGGTTGTGTTACTCTTACAAACACTATTTGCATATTCATGTCTGGGCGGAGTTGAGCTTCTTGTTTTGTCGTTTATCTCCGCCCGTATTTCAAGGTGGGACGTTACCTTTAGCAGGTGCGTTTGCCTGTTTCATTTACCACAGAAGTGCGAGCATGGAGGAGCTTCATTATCAATTGTTGAACTAAACAGTCTGAAACTTTTAAGCTCTGCCTTAGTTTTAGCTACTCTGTAGCAGAGTCGAGGTGCGGGGGAATCCTTACCGCCGGCTTCATGTTGACGGACATGGTGTCTCAGCTAACGTCTCTTCAGCAGGAACTTCTGAACGCGCTGCTGAGCTCCGGACTCACCAAAGATGTTCTGGTTCAGGCTCTGCACGATCTCGAGCCGCGTCCTCCAGGCTTCCCCATCAAAACAGAGAAGCCTTTGTCCCCGGCCAGTGCCAACGACAGCAGTGACACGGACTCCAAGCCTGTGTACCTGACCCTGCAAGGGAGAGGGAGCAAAGGGTCCGGGGACGAGGGCTCAGAGTCCGGGGAGGATTTCGACACGCCGCCGATCCTCCGAGAACTTCAGGCGCTTAACACCGAGGAGGCCAATGAACAGCGCGCCATGGTGGAACGCATGCTGGCGTGAGGATGACCTTATTCTGCTTAATTTGAATATAGATCCTTCATACATACGGTCTTTTGCAAAGGCCTGGGTCAAATGACACTTTTTTTTGTATGAAAATGAGTTAGCGTTGAGTCTGTAGGGAACCAACACCACGTTTACAAAAATACTAGGCCCATAGATTATCTGCAAATCTATACGAACTAGTATTGATTATTTGTCCAGTAGGGCTTATGTTTAAAATGTATACTTTCGTATTATGTTCTCGTTTTTTTTAAATATCTGACAACAAAACGTGTATTTTGACCTAGACGTTCCCAAACGTTTGCACGAGCCCAGATTCACATAACTGCCAAACTAAGTCATGCATTTAAATCATCTTCAATAATCGTAAATAAAAAAATATGCTATTGAATTACTGTCAGTAACCTTTCCCTTGAAAATTAACAATTCGTTTTGAATTGACTGAATTATTTCATTAGATGTTGAATTAAGACCCAGTGCTG
Source organism: Parotocinclus haroldoi (assembly GCA_034779995.1). Lineage (NCBI taxonomy): Eukaryota > Metazoa > Chordata > Actinopteri > Siluriformes > Loricariidae > Parotocinclus > Parotocinclus haroldoi. The sequence continues at coordinate 5,855 of JAUZST010039344.1, forward strand.
ATTAGGCTATTAAACATTCATTACTCAATCCAAAAAATGTAATCGTACATTTTATTGTCTTGCAAAACGATACAAGGCTTTAATGAAGTAATGCCCTTTATGTACAACATACAGCTATTTACTGTGCATGATGGGCGAAACCGGACAAATAGATGACTATGGATAGATAATTAAATAGATAAGACTGATAAACAGACATGCAATAAATATCTCTACTTCAAATATGACTAAAAAAATGTGTATTTGTATACATATACATAATGTAATGTGTATTAGTATCAGCATCATTAAGGAATAATGAAATTTTACTCCCTCTTCTTCCCTTCGCAGCCCTTTTCTGTCTCATCACTTCATAGATTATAGCTATTGTTTTAGTTTAAAATGTCTGCGCAGTGGAACCATATAATTATGATCCAGTTTAATTATAATAGTAATAATGCTGATTAAAGTAACAATATCCTAAAGCTTGTTGATTAAAATATAATATATAACAAATCATGTTCGATCATGTTTAGGACTGTCAGTCTTTGAATACTATGTTTGAGAATCTCATCTATATTGTTGTTATTATTATTATTGTTATTATAATTAACAGTAGATGTAGTAGCAGATGACTTGTTATTGGCAGTAACAGTTGCTGTATGCTCTACATGGCAGTGAAGATCCATGGCGGGCAGCTCGCACCATTAAATGTTATATGCAGCAGCACAACATCCCGCAGCGTGAGGTGGTGGATGTGACGGGCCTAAATCAGTCCCATCTCTCACAGCACCTGAATAAAGGAACACCCATGAAAACAACCAAACGTGCAGCGCTCTATACCTGGTATGTCCAGAAACAACGGGAAATTGATCGGCGTAAGTAAACACATTATTATTATTATTATTATTATTATTATTATTATTATTATTATAATGATTGTACTAATGATTTATGTTACAATTACACATAATTCTTTTAAACATTTATCTATACATTTATTTATATGTGATTTTCTTCCACACTGAGATTTTTATTTCCTGACATTTATCGCGTGATAATCCTGTGCATCTTTAAGAACATAAAGTAAATGTGAAGGAAATGCTACACATCTTGCAAAATTAGGTAAAAACCATTTGCATGCATTTAGTGGTCTTTACTTATTGTTGCTAAATATGCTCATGCTCATGTAGAAATACTCCACACTGAGGAGATAGTAAATACCCAATTGAAAAGTAAACACACTCATTCTAGATAACTCTCAAAGACACACCCAATACAAGTAAACGGCTCATTCTAAGTTTTGTTATGCAAATTAAAAATAATAAGGATGATAATAATAAAAATGTACTTCAAAAATTCGTTTACGTAAGCGACAGTGTTTGAGTGCGGTCTGTGCGCTGAGCGTTTCAGGCTGCATTAATACCACGACAGAATAAGAATACAAGAAAGAATACAAAGTCTGAGACAGTACAGAAGCTATTGTAAATTGCATACAAGTTCCAAAATATTAAATGAGTTAAATGCGTGTTGTGATATTTATCGTTAATTACAAATGAATGGAAATAAGAATGATTACTCTGGGGGATCCCTCCCTCAGCTGTTCAGTACCAGCTTCTTACTCTGCCTCATGTTTTGTTTCCACAGAGTTTGACCGTGTTCAGGGCTCGGATTCCAGTGACACAACCAGTCAGGATCAGGTGCTATTTTTTTTTCCGGAGTTCAACCAAGTTGGGTCAAACGCAGGCACTACAGGGGGGCCACCTTGTGACGAAGGCATACCAGGATCCAAGAGACTGAGGCGTAACCGCTTCAAATGGGGACCAGCATCTCAAGAGATTCTGTACAAGGCTTATGAGAGACAGAAGAACCCCAGTAAAGAGGAAAGAGAGGCACTGGTGGAGGAATGCAACAGGTACAGATCATTTATTCTTCATTATCATTTATTCCATAAATAGGTTATACTATATTTATTCTCTTTCCAGGATATTACTAAACAACACCTTCATTTATACAGCAGTGAAAGACTGCAGTACTGTACAAAAGTCTTAGACCACTATTAGTTAGCTTTAACACTGTTTTATTAGCAGTATAACGTAAATATATAATTTAGACCTCAGTCTCTTTATTGGAATACAACCAGACAATATAGGAAATTTGTATGCATTATTAAAAAAAACTGAGATCAGAAAATCTGATGCCAAGTTGGCCATTTTAAAGTCTAATCAGGAAGGGGTTTTTTTTTTGGAAGGACAGCTGCTAGGAAACCACTTTATCACAAAGGGAACAGAGTGAAAAGGCTAAAATATGCTCACAAAGACTAGAATGAAGATCAGTGGAAAAGAGCATTATGTGATAGCGATATGTGATAGTGACAAATCCAAGACTTAAATGTTTGTGTCCAGTCATCGACAATATTGTATTTAAATATTGTCATTTTACCATTACTAAACAGCAAATCTAATGGTGGCCTAAGACTTTTGCACACCACTAAATCTAAGTCATAATAATATATAATAATAAATTTGAAACAAGCTGTTCGGTTCTTAGAGTAAACAGTGTCACTTGTAGAGCATACTGTCAAGTTTTTTTTTCTCGGGTAATGCCGGTTATTGTAGTAGGAGTACTCAAAGAAATATTATTCCCCGTTTAAAGTGCATGTGAGAAATCTGAGGATGTGCTTCGAGTCATGTGTGTTAATATGTATGCATTATTTGCATTTGAATTAAAGTGGAAGCAAGCATATAAATCCTGTTTTTTATTATTATAATTTATGTGTTATAATTTTAGGATATTATATTATAGATTTTAGTTTTTTTATATACCCAGCAGTATACATATATAACCACGTACATTACTGACTAAGAACATGATTAACCCTGCTACCACCCACTCTAACTGAATTATGCTAAACAAACAAAATCTGAAAAGAAATCCTTATCAAACAAAACAAATGACTTGCGGTAAAAACAATATATGTATTAGAATATTATAGTATAGAATATTATAATATCGACATACTATAGATTAATCAGACTTCAGATTTCAACACAAGCAGGTGGAGCACAAATATCCACTGCCCACACAGTTCCAAAGAATGCCAGTTATGTGACATGTTTGTTTTCAACACAAACAATAAAACAAAATAGTTGTATGAAATATTTGTCCAAAATAAATTCTCGTAAAAATGTTACATAGTATATTCAGAATTTGCTCGGCCCCCAGTGTGGCTTTAGATTATTATTTTTTTTTGTTTATAACATTAAGTGATTCTGGGTTGTTGGGAATACTTGCAGATTGTTGTTTCATTTTTAGGGCCGAGTGTGTACAGAGAGGCGTGTCACCTTCTAAAGCTCATGGTCTTGGCTCTAACCTGGTCACAGAAGTTCGCGTCTACAACTGGTTTGCTAACAGGCGCAAAGAGGAGGCCTTCCGACAGAAGTTGGCTATGGATGCGTATCCTGTTCACAGCCTGAACCCCTTACTACCTCCCACACACAGAGAGCTCAATCACAGCAGCCCAGATACAAGTAAGGATCAAGGGGTTTCTCTGCTGTGGCAAATGTGTACATGTGTACATGTGCATATCACATTATCAGCATAACAATGAGTTAATTAAAAAAAAATGTGATAAAAGCAAAACACTTACTCTACTACTGAACTACTACTAGTACTGAACTATGCTAGCATTGTTAATAGCAGCATAAAGTGATATAAATAAATTAGGGTTATAATATTTTTGGTTCTTTTTTACAAAACCTACTAGTTAAATAGTTAACTAGTGATATTAGTGTGACAAGTTAAATGTGACTGTTATGATTTAGAGGACTGGCTACACTTAAATAAGTTACTTTTATTAGTATTTAAGCATTATCTATTAATTTATATTAATTATCTGCTAGGCTTAGGCTAAGACCAATAATTAGGGAGCAGAAATAAACTCTTTAGTCTGCCCATTGTAGTAAGGTCATTTTCGAGCTTGTTTGCTTAATTCCATCTAACAGGTTATTTAACACAAGTGTACTGTCAGTGTAGATCTCTCTGTTAAGATTACTTGCAACACAAATTACATGCATGCTGCATAGGTGGTAAAAAAATACCATGCCAATGAATGTGAATGTTCACAATTTGACTGTATTCTGTCAGTATCGCTGAGCTGTATGAAGACTATCCCAGAATTCACTGGGTGCAGGGCAGGTATACCTGGATGGAACATCAGTCTGTTGTAGTCCTGTCACCATATACCTGAGCGTAACATGCCATATGTACAGTATAATCATTTAACTTTATTTATGGCTTTGAACTGTGGGAAGAAACCAGAGTACAAAGAGTAAACCAATGTGGACACGGGGAAGACATTCAAACTCCACACAGAGAGGATTCAGGTGATGGTGATGGTGCTATCCAACAAAATAAACTGCGCCACTGTAATTTAAGGAAATGCAATACACAGTATACACAATAGATTGGCATTCTATTCAGGGCATCTTTACACCTTTACACCTGTTACTGGGCTCCTGAGCCGCACAAAGTTCTGGCAATGAAACGGAGGGTTTCAAAATGTAAGATGGTGGGAAACAGACACAAACACGGTTCAATATCACAAATAGGTCTGGTCATATTCGCTCTGTCTTTCTCTCTCGCTTTCCTTGTCTCTCTCTCTCTCTCTCTCTCTCTCTGTCTCTCTCTCTCTCTCTCTCTCTTTGTCTATCTCTCTCTTTCGCTTTCTTTTTTTCGCTCTCTGTGTTAGATAGCTAGGCAACATTTACACAGCATGTAACTATGGGCCAAATCCAATCCAGGCTTTTTTTCATCATATGTGACCCAGATGTTACTTTTTGAGAACACGTTGAGAAAGCACATAGAATCTGACATTTGCAGTTCCGATTGTGGCCACTTTCGTATGTGTTATTGAAAACTGAAACATATACGCTCCAATGCGACTTAGTCTGAACAGCCAGATCGGAATTCACAGAACTTTTGCATCATTCTCAACTCATGGTCCAGAGACATGGATGACAGCAGTGAGGGGGGGGGGGGTTTCAGCGGTAGGATTAGACCTCATAAATATTTAGGGTGATGTGCCTGTGCAAACAAAATTTGAAGGAGCATTTCGCGACTGCACTGCATTTGAGAACATTTCTGAAGTAATGGCCGACTTCTGCCACGGGGAGGACGGTGTCAAAGGAATATAAAAAGATTAACAGCAAAGTTAAACTAAACACAGAATGCAAACCTAAGAAGTGGCCTTGGCGGAATGACATGCCCTTTTTAAATGACTGTTAAATAAGTGCCTGTTACTGTTGACTCCAGTTGTTGTTTACTTCATGGTGAGCTGGACGGCTCTTATGCGCATGCTCGTCAGATTAGAAGCATGAACTGTTCTGACGACTGGATTTGGGTCAAATTAAAAATCTATTGTAAACCTACTAAGGAAATCCCATTTAGTGAGAAAATTCGGGAGACTTTGCCTGACTTTGTACAGCGCAAAGCAAATTACAAAAGAACTATCACTCTGCATGCTGCGGATTTTTAAATATGGGTATTCATTCCAGTTATCTGAATAATCTATACTTGTAAATGCAATCAGTGTAGCATGAGATAAGCATACTGTAGCAGAGAGAAAGGAGGGAAACACAATTCACTGTCGGTAATACTTGTAGTATATGGCCTTACATGCAGAAGACGCTGCTCACGAAAATTAGATGCTATTTTATTATGGGATATTTCATTTTGAACAGTATATATTTATCCTACCTCTGCAGTTCTGTCTTGTACACTAAACTCAAAGTGCATGGGCACTATGCTCTGAAACATGAATATTTATTGCTTAATGGAGGAGAAAATGTGAAAGGAGAAAGCAAATGAGCCCGAGAGTATTGTCTCTGTTTTCTCCCTCTCTCCAACTGTGTGTGTGTGTGTGTGTGTGTGTGTGTGTGTGTGTGTGTGTGTGTAAAATGTGTGTAAAAATTCCTTTCTTGGCCAACACACACAGCCACACCTGTAGACACCTTTTGGAGCGGAGAACATAAAAGTCTTGCCACATGCTTGGGGTCAGTCCTCGGTTAACTCAGGAAGTAGGGCTTGGCAGATACGTGGAGTCAGCTTGCACAAATAAAGCCTGCCACAAACACGAATCAACTAACGTTTCAGTAACTGAACTTCGATGCTCCAGTGGACATTTTCTCAAATTTCTCAAATGTAAAACCGGAATATACAGTGTTATTCCTGTATGCTCCTTTAGCTGTGAAACTTGATCTATTTCACGGCATGTTTGCAGTTGGATTGTAGTTAATGTCAAAAGTGTTTGAGCCAGAGTTTGGTGTGTTTACTTGTACTGTGTGTACTGCAGGAGCCTCTACACAGGTTGCGACAACACTCTGTGATGACAGAAATGGAGAAAGTCTTCCAGGTTAATTTATATTGGTTTAGAAAGGTAAAATAATGGCCGAGAAACATGAAAGTGTAAAACAGTTGCTGCTGAAGTCTAGGCGTGTTGGTTCAGTACAGACTCTTATCTTTTAGGTGATATGGAGGTATGCAGTAAATAAGAATAGTCTTTCTGTGTGAATAAAATGCATGTGCGCACACACTCTCACTTCTTACTTTCTGTGTCCCTGCAGAACTCAGGTACAGTCAGCAGGGAAACAATGATGTCACTTCCACATCGGCCATCAGCCACCATGGTAACAGCCAGTCGGTGTTACAGCAGGTGTCTCCATCTGGTCTGGACCCCTGTCATGCCATGCTGCCCCCTGAAGCCAAGATGGTGAGCCTGTGCTGTAATAGTAAAATGCTGATAGTTTATATTATTTTGAAAGCAGCAGCATCAGTCCGATTCCTCTGGAACTTAAACCCTGCCTGATATCTTTAAAACTCACATACTCATTGAACCTGAATGGATACTCATGGTTTAACCGAATGCAATGACCAAATGCATCAGCAAGTAAAGACATTAAAAAATATTTTTAACGACAGCTAGTAGAGGTGTAGGTTATTTAGAATGCAAGGGACAAGTAATGAAGAAACTATATTTTACTAAAAGAAAGAAAGGAAGGAACAAACAATAGAAATACACTGAAAAAATAATTTTGAAAATACTAAAATGGACAGATAATAGAAACGAAGGAAATATAAAAAAATAAAAACAGACAAACGGAAATAAGAATGAATAAAGAAAAAATCGTATGTAATTTTAACAATAATAAACTAAAAACAAATTGCGGTAATAAAAATGAAAGAAAGAAACTATTAGGTATACATAAAAAAGAAAGTGTGGGGGAAAAAAAACGAAAGCAAGAAATTATAAGAGTAAATTTTTTGCAACTGCAAAAAAAGAAAGTGGAAATTCTTTAATCATAAGTAATGATTAACGAAATTGAAAAACAATTCCAAAACAGAAAGAATTAAAATAAACGAATACGAAATGTAGAAGATGAAAATGAAAGGATAAAACAAGAAGTGACAATAAGAATGAAGGAGTGATGAAAGAACAAAACTGTTTTTTTACCGTGGTCACATGAGTTGAACTGCTTTGCCCAAAGCAATAGGACTGTGAGATAAAGACTGTGTACTGCTGCGCTAAATGTGCGAATCTGCTGATTAAATCATCAATTTGCCGGTGCTTTTGTAGGATCTCACTCATTAAACACACTGACGTTATGAGTCAAATATTTTTGAGATCAGGATTGTTCGAGTTATATTAAAGCCTGAACTGTGTCCCAGTGCACAGCGTGTGTGGACAGAGCTCATAACACCATCATATATCATTACTCAACTTTATGACTGGATTGAAGGAGTGATCTAATAAACATGACTTACTGCTGTGTATTCACACCCTGCCTGTTCACCTTCAAACATACACTTAAGCCCAGTGCTACAAGACGGACGGCATGTTTGTTCTTCAAGAAGTGAGAACCCATGCTCTGACTTGCATTACATACGTGTCTTCTATTTGTATTTACTTTGTGTGTATGTGTGTGTGTTTAGATCTCTGCCACAGGTGGAGTCTTACCCCCAGTAAGCACTCTGACCAACATTAACAGATTGTCCCAGTCCTCCCACCATCACCAGCAGGCCCAGAGTCTCATCATGACGCTTGCAGCACAGAGTCAGTTGCCAGTTCACAACATGTGTATTTCTTTGTTAAACTTTAAAATGCAATACATTTTCAAAGGATCATTTATTACAGTTACTAATGCTGTCTTATACATCGGTCCACAACAATAACAGTAGTATTAATGAAACTACACCTGTCTTGGATGGGATGCCAGTTCATTGCAGGGGCAGCTGGGTCACTGTTGCCTCTGCAGCCAATTGTGCCTACATGACAGGGGGTCAGTCATCTAGTATTGCAACTGTAACCTTATCCTAAACTGACAATGAAATTAATGAAATTAAGTGGGGAAAAAGTAGGAAAAGCAGGATTTTTTTTTTTTTTTTGGTGAGTCTTAAAAGCAATATTATTATTAATTCATCTGTTTTATCATTCATAATACTTCGTTGTGGTTAATATTTTGGTTTGAGTACCAGGACGGTACTATTAAATTGCTTATACTTTGCGTTTAGCATTTTAAAAAAAATGTTTTTTTCATTAATAACCATATATATATGAAAATTTGTTTTCGCTTCAGAAGTTTGTATTAGAGTATACTTGCGTTTCAAGTGTTCGCTTGAGCTGGTATCCACTCAAAAATAAGTCCATTGTGATTTCACAGTATTCGGTCACAGTAGGAGCATCATATGTGCCCCATAAATGTTCACTGGGGTTTAGGTGACTGTGGAGTCCATGACAGTTGGCTCACTTTGATCTTGTTTCAAAGCTTTGAGGTGGAGGTGTGTTTTGGGTTATTATACCAAACAAACATTTTCACTTGTGGTCTCATTTTCACGTTGAACAATCACAATGTACAGTAGCTATAATTAACCTAATATATGCACTAAACCCAAACCCAGAAATCTACCCACAGACGCAGTAAAACAGCAGACCCATTCGGCTCCACCTGGCATCTGTGCTCGGTCTCACACGGTTACTGATTTACACCTGATTTTGTTAGGTACAGAAATGCCACAGAAACCTGACCACTGCTAATAGGCCACATTTAAATTAATCAGGTGGAACATGCACTTAAAATGACCTTCCTATTTTTTGCCCAATTTTTCCCTTAACTGCGTGTGCATAGGGAAGGGAATTTCAATTAGCATATTGCCATTTTCTTGGGACATAAATTTAATGTTTAGACTTGTGCTCTAGGTTAATAAAACACAAAGATCTTCAGGTATCGGTGAAATCCGAAAAGCTTGCGCCAGTTTGAAAAAGGCAAATAAAATTTCTTTATTTAATTACAAATAGCATAAACCTGAGATATTTTATGATTTGTCTGGTCAGCTTCATTTAATTTGCTAGTAAACATTAATGCATTTCAGGCTTGCAACACCTAACAAAAAGAGAGGAGGCTAGGAATGAAGTGACAAGTTAGCAAATTAACAACGTGATTGGAAGGGATTTACATATTTCTTCCTATATAGTGCGTACTACCATTAAATGATTCAATGAATCAGGAGGGATTTCTGAGAACCGTCATTTATTAATAGATGATATAACTACATGTGTGAGGGATTCCTTTGGCAAACGTTCGAAGTGTCTGAGGTGGACGATCACCCTGAATCACCCTAAAATCCTGTAATAATTCCATTCTAAGATTTGCTCACAAATGTACGTGTGTTTGTGAACACTGCAACTTTTGTGCATGCACCTACACGTGATCATGGCTCAAGTATAACTGCACCCGGGATTTGGTGGTGGTAGCAGATCCTCCGTCAGCGTTAATACCCCAGTTCTATTGGAAGTAATATAACATCATTGTCTTTGTCTTGCAGGTCTGAGTGCCCCTCCATCTCAAAATGTGCCCATCATTAACAGTATGTCAGGACTGACCACCTTACAACCCATGCAATTTCCTCACAGCCCCGGTCTCACATCGCTATCCAGCGTCCACACGTCCCAGCAACCCTACACACACAGTGAGTGCAGACAAAGACACGTACACAAATGCCGTGTCCTTAGATACATCTATGCTCCATTAGCTCTAGTCTCTTACACACCTACTGACATTTTGAGTAGATGATTGACTCAGTGTTTGGACCCTCCTCAGTGTACTCACCCAAGCAGGAACCTCCTCAGTACTCCCACCCGTCTCGATTCCCCACCATGGACACCAGTACAATCTCTCATCTGGGTTCTACTAAGCAGGTAACACACACACACACACACACACGCACGTACACTTTCTCTCTCTCTGTCCCTGTCTCTCTTTCTCACACACACACACACACACACACACACACACACACACACACACACACACACACACACTCACTCAAACAGCACTCCGGGGTATACAGAAGAACATATCTGAAAGCACAAAAAGTTGATAACTTGATACAGATGGGTTACAGCAGCAGAAGACCAAAATGGGTACTCTCCCTGTAAGCTAATTGAGCCTGCAGTTCACATAGGCTCACCAAAAGTTTACAGTAGAAGACTGAAAAACATTACTGGGTCTGAGTGGTCTCAGTATCTTGATATGTTGACATTTGGGCGGTTAACATGAATACATGAAGTCATCCTACCTTGTAGTATGGTTCAGCTCAGGCTGCTGGGGTTGGTGTAATGGTATGACGGACATTTTCTTTACACACTTTGGGCACCGTAATATCAATTGAACGTCATTTAAACAGCACAGTGTGAGTATTGCTGTTGACCATGTCCATCCATTTATGACTGCAGTGTACCCTCTTCTACACGCCATGTCAAAAAGCTCAAATCATGGTACCACACGGTACCACAGTGTTTAGTGCTGTCGCCTCATAGCGCCCGAGATTCCACCTTTTTGGAGTTTCCATGTCTCTTTGTCCGCGTATGTCTTAGTACTCTGGTTTCACGACACGTTCCAAATATGTGCTTCAGGTCAATTATCCTGTCTAAAGTATCCCAGAGTGACTGTGTGAATGTGCATGCACCCTGCCGTGAAGTACGCCATTTTAAAATGAGTCTGCATTTTGTTCCCACTCTGCGCACAGTGCCTCCTCACAACCCAGAACTAAATAAAGCTGGTATGAAAGTGACTGAATGAATAAATTGGAGGCTGCTTACAAATTTCAGAGAAAGGGACTGTGTAGTAAATGTAACGTACCGTAAATTGTAGTATCTCCATTGGTTGTATTAGCTGATAAGTTTGGACTGAATTTAGTTTCACAGATTGAGTATTCCGATTGCATTCAGCAGATGGCCTTATCCAGAGCAGTGTGCAATCTTTCAGTGCAAGCAACTGTAGCGTAAGGGTCTTGCTCAACAGTTAAAGCTTAGCATAGGGGGACTTGAACCCTGGACCTTCTGCTCCAGAGTCCAGTAGGTCAGTAGGGTAGTTTGGATTGTTTTTAGTTATGGTAAGAAAGTTGTTTGGATAAATGGTTATATGATGATGATGATGATGATGATGATGATTATATAAGCTATATCAAGAATTTGGATAACTCTGCGGACTACAATTTCCTGAACTTGTATAGCATTATAGTATGGCGATCACATTCAATGAACTGTTCTAACACTTTCTATGTCTCCTTCAGTGCCCTTTGCAGGCTTGGTGAAAGTTGAAAGTGCATACCTTACCTTGATACCCGCTAGCGCAGCTAAGCAACAAGTGTGCTTTACTGTTGTGTCAGTGCTGACCTTTCCATCCAAAGAACTATTAAGAAGACCACTGTGACTTTGCAATACATTTCAAATGAAGAATACAGAGCCATATTCTGACGGACTGCGATGCTGTTTTTTTTTTTATTTTTTAACTAATGTATAGACATTAACAAGGACCCCCTGGAGCTCTCACACCTTGTGCACCATAAACTCAGGGCTGCACAGACCAGCAATCATGTTTCTATCAAAGATGTTCATATAATATCAGATTTGGAAGTGATTCAGTTGGAGTGTGAGCAGAAGAGATAATGGCCTGTTTGTTATTGACAGTCTGACAGTAAGTATGTCTTTTGATCAAGCATGATTTATTGAAAATCAGTTCTGTATAATGAAATTGTATCACCGCGTCATTTTTAGCATACAATCATAACCATATATGTTCCCTGTTCATCTGGTGTACTTGCACACAATGAACATCTCAGCTGAGCAACCATTGGAATTCTCTCAGGGACTGATTTACACTACCCTCTTGTGAATATGTGTCTCTTCAAGGATGCTGTGTGAATTGTTTCAATCATATTTATACTGCTGTCAAACATTATGTATATTGGGTTTTTTTTTTTCTATTTTTGTGAATGTAATACAAAATCTGTACATCTTTGTAGATTATGTCTGGACATATGCAGTGTTGTCTAAAAGTTGGCTAATTACTAGTTGTGTTGATTTTTGTAACTGAAAATCCTCAGCAGGAACCGAACTGCAGCATATTGTCGTGCGTTTTAATGCATTATTACTGTTTGTTAAATGTAACGTATCATAAAGTACTGCATGCAATATAAAGTTTTGACATGTGATAAAAGTTGGGGAACTTTTCAGTTGATCCGTTAGTGCTCTTTGGTTTAAGAACTTGACTTGTGGCCTTTCAGATCAGAAAAGTTCTGGCAAATCCAGAGCTTACATACAGCGATCCTTCAAGACTGTCAGGGTGTTGTGCTTAACTTCAAGAGGCAATGTTCTTCTTTTAGCAACAGGCTGAGGATTCAATAATTAATATAATTGACGCACAAAGCATCAAATATATATTAAAATGTATAAACAATTTCTGCTAGCAATTTTCATGGCCATTATAACATTGAAATTGAGGTGTTCAAGTCAAGGCAAGACCTGAAAGACCAGCAAACATCTGATCACTCAGGTGTGCAAACAAAACCCTCACATTGCTGCCAAGGACCAGATGGAAAACAGTGGTACAACGATCCAATATGCTGCGTTACCTGCACAAACACGATCACCATAATAATGTCATCGGAAGAAAACCACAGCTGTGATGCCATACCGGAAGGAAGTTAAAGACAAAGGATAATTATTTTAACAACAGAACATATATTAAGCAAAGACTGGTTCTGTTGTGTGGTTCTAGACAATGGTTCTAAAAGATTATGTGGATAGGGGGTGGATTAAGTTCTCCTAGAGGAAACTCTTAAAACATGAGCACAAAAACTGTATGAAAAACGTATAAAATAGTAATGCTCCATTAAAATTTGTTCCTTGCTTTTAGAAAAGCTGCTTAAACAGTGGACTACAGCCACTTTTTTTATAGACGTGAAGTGACCTATAGCATTGAGCTGTAGATCTATAAAATGTTAGCTGTAATATTAAAGTGCGTACATGTTGGATTTGCATGCTGGATTGCTCATAGCTTGAGGGAGACTGTGAGAACATGAACTTGATGGGGGTTGTTGTTTTAGGTTCAGCCCATTAGTTTCATTTCCTCTACCCTGCTCAAAGGGTGAAAAACTCATCAAACTCCAAGAAAGGGAATCTTTTCATCAGAGAACCTTTCTAGAGTGTGACTCCAATGTGTATTTTCCCAAGTGGAAGCAGTCAATCATTTACCACCATAAATTCTCTTGCATTTCAGATAATGTACCAGGGTTTCGAGAAATATGCTCAAGAAATTCAGAATTTCAAAAGAGGATCAACCATTTGTAATGCACTTTTTTGAAAATTGATTTATTAAATATACATATACTGCTTACAGTGATTAGGGGATACTTCAAAACGAAATCCCATACAATGATAAATTACCCTAACTGTGGCAGCGGCGTAGCATAAACATACATACAAAATCAAACTATTGTGAATTAATTTAACAATGAATCCAAGTAAAGCATGTCTAAAAAAAACATACAGTACTATGGAATATTGTATAATCTGGTAAGTTCATTTGATTTCTTTAAAGTAAAAAATGAAGTGAAATATATTATTATATTAATATTCCCTTGTTTTAATCTGCTTATGCATGCGAGAAAACAGATTCCAACATTCATTAAGATCAGAGAGAGAGATAGAAAGAGAGAACTTAAACATATAACCATGCACTACATTCATATTTACAGAAATGATCTCCGTTAGACTGAAGTACTACTAATGCATGATGTCACAGAGTATATATACACAAAAATTAAATCATCTGTTTCACCCATAGCCATTGCATAAAATCAAACTCACTGTACAATTCTCATGTCTTGTCGTTGGTCTTGTAAAATGTCATAGGGTACTGGTATTGTGAAGTGAGAATGTACAAAACTAACAACAGTTCAGTCATGCAAACCACACAAGCTCAGAGTAGTCAAGTGTGGAATTGTGTCCTGTGTACTGCATGTCTGTGGTTGCAACACTCACTAATGCATTCTTCACGTTGTTCACCTTATCAAATGTGCTGTCAGTGGTTAAATTCTGTTATGGCAAGGTCATTTTATCATCAAGCAGCAGTTTGTCTGTAAAACATCCAGATGACGTGATATTTACAGCATTTACTCTTAATTCCAGGATGGCTGAACAGCTTCTGAACAGCTGAAGGTTAAAGGCCTTACTTAAGGTCTCAACAGTGGCAACTCAGCAGAGCACGGATTTGATCTGACAGCCTTCCAACCCACTCCAACTCCACTCCAAGGAGCTTTGTCTGTATTTGGCCAGTCTATGTTTTGGTGGTGCCCTGTGATAGTGTAGAAAAATGCTTTAAATAACAGGAATGTGGGTTACTGGTATTGCCCTTAAGAGAAACTCTCCAACTATGCTCATTTAGCTGTCTGGGTTTGTGTTTCACTGAACAATAGCCTTTTTTGTAACCAATTTGTTATGCAAGGGTTGCAGTTTCCTCTAAAGTACACAGCAGTGCTGAGTAGAGGAGGAACCCATGCTGGGAGGGGTACAATAGGGCAGAACGTGGAGGTAGAACATGTGGAGGCGTACTGTTCCATGCAACCCTGAGAATGGATACTAATTCAGCACTTGCTGTGTCAAAGGTCGGTAAATTAAGGCCCAGAGGAGCTGCTGTTACTGTGATATTGGTCTAGAAAATGCAATGGTATTAGAATGCCCATAAATTCACTGCTTTATTAGGTACACTTGTTTCTACACTCACCGCCCATTTAGTTAGTCCCACTTACTATATAAAGTGCTGTACAAAAGTCAGTCGATATGTTTCAGTTCATATTTTGCTTCTTTTTTTAAAAATAGATTTTAGTGGTCACTGCAATTTGCATTACTGACTGTAGTCCATTTGTTTCTCTACATGCTTTGTTAGTCTGCATATGTTCTCTAATATGAGGACCCCTATAGCACCAGCACAGATCAGGTACAATTTAGGTGGTGGATCATTCTGCAGTGGACTCGCACTGATGCGCGTGTTGTGCAGATGAATGGACCAAACACAGCAGTGCTGCTGGGGTTTTTAAACACCTGAAAATGTTCCACCTACCAAAAATGTCCAGCCACCAGCACCCTGTAGGGAGCATCCTGTAAGCACTGATGAAGGAGTAGAGGATAACACAAACTGTGCAACAACACATGAGTTGCTGTCTCTACAAGGTGGAGCAATATGGTTTGTTTATTTATTTATTTATTGTTTATTTAACATTGCTTTTCAGACTCAAGTTTGCATCATCACTTAAAGTTGTATCGAATTGAGTGATGTACTTTATATTTGTAGCATATGATTAATATACAGTACTATATATATATATATATATATAAAACAATGTATACACTGTACACAATACAGTACAGTGTCCTGGTCCTGACCATTAGAGAACAAAGTAAAGGAGACTAAAAACCATGAAGAGAAACAAATGGACTACAGTATGTAACTGTAGAACTACAATGTGCCTAAGTGGTAACTGATAAGTGGAACTGCTAAAATGGACAATGAGTGTAGAAATGAGGATGTGTAATAAATACAGTGAACAGTGAGCGAATATCAGAGTTACATAATCACAGTCAGATAATTTCACCAGTTATCTAATCAATTGCAGCTACATTAGCTATTTGGCAGAAAGCACTGCAGTCATGGCTACATCCAAACTGGAGCTATAGAACTGATGCACTCAATTGACTGACTTTTGCCCGGAGAGAATGTTATCCTCATCCTCTGGAGTTTCCTTAGTCTCTAATGCCAGCCTCAGTTTCTGCCAGAAGATCCTCGTATCTTCTCCAGGTTTGGGCCATTTAAGGTAGGTCTTCTTTTTTATGAGCTTACGCATTTGATGGTAAGGAGACAGCTGACAGGAAGGAATGTCCTCCAGGAATATCAGGATCAGCACATCTTTCTGCTCATCAAACAGCCTGAAGTTAGCCATCTGGATTTCTTTGGAACACCAAGTGCTCTTGAGATAACTGTGAGTGATCAAGCATATGGTCTTTCGGCTACTGTAGATTCCATCCATGATGTTGTCCATAATTGACTTTCCTGGCTCAAAATCCCTGTGATGCAGACACAGTCGCCAGGCCTGTTTACCCTCCAAATTGGGGAGCAGCTCCTCCATAACCCAGGCTTCATCTTGAACATTATAGGAAATAAAAGCGTCGTACTGAAATCCATGCTGCTGGTGTAACTGTTTCTTCTTGCTGTCATACAGGAAAGCAAGGAAGAGGTAGTGCAAGTATAAAACTTGCAAGCGCAAAAATTCATATGTGAAAGAGATCAAAAGTGTAAGTATAACGATAACAGAGCTCAGCACGAAGCAGATTAAGTCGATCTCTATAGTACAAGACTCTGTGTTGAGGTCTAAAAGGTACGTGCCTCTCAGGATAGGTGGATAGCTACAGGTGTATCTACTGAGGTAAAGAACCTGGGAATTGTTACTCTGCATTGCCCAGCTTATGAAGAATGCATTGTTGCAGTCACAAGTGAAGGTATTTTTTCGTAAGTCGAGGCTTTTCAGCTGAGGTAGCGACTGAATCCATGTGTCGTTAATGACATCTAACATATTTTCTGAGGCTTGCAAGACTTCCAGTCTAAAGAGGTTTGCATTTAACACGAAATTTAGGGAATGCAGCTGAGCCCTTGAGATGATAAGTTTATTCAGCTCTGGGATTGGGTGGAAAACCTCTGCAGTAATGGAATTGTCAGCTGAAAACATGTTCTTAGAGAGCTCCAGAAACCAAAGTTTAGGGGTTGAATTAAAAGTATCAGGATGCAGATAATTAAGATCCATGTTACCCCCGTAAAACATTTCCAAGGAGGTTAAACCTTGAAGCAAGTTAAAGGGCATTATATTCATGCCTCGTCTTTGACTATAAATAGCCAAACATCTGAGTGATGATAAATAGATGAAAGGTGGCGTCTGCAAGTAATCCATTTTAAATGAAATAATGTTGCTATACAGTTCTAAGTTGGTCAATTTAGGCATGCCTGAAAACACTGCTGGGTCTCTTATAGTCTTCTCTGTAATTCTGTTTGAAGACAGTAGTAGGTCTGTTAGGTTGAGAAGTCCTGTAAATGCACCCCTACAGATTTCCGAAATCTGATTGTCAGAAATGCTCAGGGACTCTAAATTAGACAAGCCCTTAAAGCTTCCATTTTGTAGTGTGCTTAATTTATTAAATGACAGTTGTAACTCTATCAAGGAAGGCAAGCTGTTTTCAAAAGCACTGCCTATTGTCAATAAATTATTCGTTCCAAGTCTTAGATTTTTTAGATTCTTTAAATCTTTGAAGACACATGAAGAAATTTTAGAAATTCTGTTACTGTACAAGTAGAGGTTAGTGAGCTGTGTTAAATTGGCAAAGTCTAAACACGTTAAGACTTTAATTCTATTTCTACTAAGGTCTATAAATTCAAGTGTTGGAAGGTACTGAAAAGAATGATTGACCATCGTTAGGATATTGACTTGTAGACGCAGTATCTTAAGCTGTGTAAATGTTCTGAATATGGGTGCAGAGACATGAAATATTCTATTATCTGACAAGTCTAGCTCTTCCAGGTTAGAGCAGGGCTGAAACATATGGTCTGTCAATTTTGAGATGCCGTTACTCTTTAAACGCAACACTCTAAGTTTGGGCAAACATGCGTAGCGTAGAAGAGTGTCTACCTTTGTCGACTTGAGGTAACTTAATCTAAGTTTATACAATGAAGCCCAAGACCAGCTCTGAAGTAATGTAACAATGCTCTCTCGTGGAAGTTGAACTCCACTCAAGTAAAGTATTTGTACCGAATTCAGATAGGTCTTATCTGTGATGTTCCAAAGCATGCTTTTTTTTTGACCGCAGTATGACATATCAAGATGGTCTACAGTTTGGAATATATTTTCAGTTATTTGGAACTTGGTCAAAGGATTGTGAGAAAAATCGATTTTTTTCAGTAACAAAGGTGTCCTTGAGAGGTCATATGAGTTGAATTCACTGAAGTTGTTGTGTCCAATGAACAGTTCCTCCAAACTTGGTGAAGAAAAAATGGGTTTGATGGTGGCAATCACTTGGAATTTGTTGTTTGTGAGGTTCAACAACTTTAAATGTAGAAGAGTGTTGAAAGCATATTGCTCAATGCCTTCAATTATATTACAATCAAGTCTTAGCTCCTCCAAATTGTTTAGGCCTCTCAGTAGAACATTTGAAATCATTTTCAGCTTGTTGTGGGCCAGGTTAAGATTGGTCAAGTTGGGAAAATGCTTAGTGGTACCTTCTTGTATAAAAGAGATCTTATTGTTCGATAAGTTCATATTTCTTAAGTTCCAAAGGTCTTCAAATTCTGTTGCTCTGATGCTTGAAATGGCGTTGAATGAGATATCTAAATTTATGACACTTATAGGAATGTGAGTAGGAACTTTGTAGAAGCCCATCTTGTAGCAAAGAACTTTCAGCTGGGGAATATTGTTCAGGTCACCTTTCACTGTGCAATTTCTCAATGAAAATGCATTTCCATGAATGCTGAAGATGAGAATATAGAGCACAGTTTGTAACATGGTTACATTTAAGCATCTTCTTCCAGAAATCACTGTCATTCTTAAGCAAGATGAACGTAGTCTCCAGTTCATAACTTCTTTGACTTGTGCAGACTTTCTGGTTTTACCATCCAGATGATACAGAAGATTTGTTTAGTCCCACCTGATTTAAAAAAAGTAATTACATTTATGCAAATATATACCTTATACGTGGAAAATACAGAGGTAAAACATGATAATCAATCAATGTTATAATAAATTAATCAAATTACCGATGTAAATGTTCTAAATGCACTATGTGGTGCTGTCACCCCATCTAATTAATTGACAGTCAGCCACATCTGCTGGTTCTGCAACTGGATTCAACTGACTACAGATTGAAAATATTCTGAAAACATAAATTAGAAAGTTTACTTCGCCGTGTTCTGAGCATTATTCGGGATTTAAGTATAGTTTGTGATGTGTCTCTTTTGTTCATGACCAACTGTTTCCTTCTCATTATTCTCTAAACAATACATAGAACAATTATTTACAACGAATTATATAGTATAAATTATATAGAGATGATTAAGTATACAGGAACATGTGCAAATATGTTAGTAAGTCAAATAACCACTCATTACAACTGAGGTATGTGAGCATTTCTGAATGAACCATGTTCACCTTGAAGCAGATTGGCTGCAGAAAACCACACCTGGTGCCACTTCTGCCAGATATGATCAGGCAACACATGCTCAACAAAACTGAACAAAAGAAGATTGGAAAACCATTGGCTGGTCTGAAGTGTCTTGATTTTTACTGCAGTCTTTGGATGGTCAGAACAGAACATGAAAGCATGGATCCATCCTTTTTTGCATGAATGATTCAGACTGCTAGTGGTGTAATGTGTGAAGGATATTTTCTTGGCCACTTAATATCAGTTGAGCATTGTTCAAATGCCAGCGCTTATCTGAGTATTGTTGCTGACCATGTTCGTCCCTTTATGATCACAGTGTAACCATCTTCTGAAGACTACTTCCAGCAGAACAATGCGCCATGACTCAAAAGTTCACATAATCTCAAACTGGTTTCTTAAACATGGGTCGCTGGTATAAATGGAGGGCCATTTGTATTTTATTTTTGCCACATCTATTAATAACCTAATATCCCACCTACAACCTATTAATAACCCCACCTAAAACCAGATTTGGATCAATTGTGGATGGTGGGAAAGGTCTGCAATCAACAACAGCTTATTCATGATGTAATGATCCACAGTGGCTTGCCAATACTCACAGTATATTTCAGTACTTGAAGTATGCTTGAAAGCTGTATGTAATAGGTTTTCCATGGCCAAGGAGCCACACACAAGCCTGAGATCACCAAATGTCAGGGAAGGTTTAAAGCTCATTACCAATGGAACCTGGTGTAGTGAGCATTCTGTGGAGTATTTGTTGTCACCAGTTTATCTGATGTATAAATGTCAGGATACCTCTTCCTGCTCAGCATCATAATGACAGCTGTAAACTTTAGTGCTGAAGGACAAAGGTTGTTTAAGGAATGGAATGTTTTTAAACAAAGGAATTTTAAAGTGAAATGTTCCAGTATACAGTGTAATTCGATTCCAAATGTTGTGGGACCAGTTCGGGGTAGACTCTTTTCGCTTTTAGTGTGATATTATCATGATATCTAAAACAAGGTTCGTAAAGGTTCGGCGTCACTAAGAACTTCACTGGCCTGCCATTAAACCCCTTCAACACCTGTGCGATGCCCTACTACTGGCATGGCATCCAGTTGAGGGTGTACTAATAGCTTGCCTTTAGCTTTAAAAGTATTCAGCAATATGCATGGCTACTTTCCAAAATAAGAGAAAATGGCAAATTAGGGAACTAAAACATCTCCATTCTCACAAACTACTGTCGTATGCAATACCAATTTGTAATACCAAGTTGAGAAATCGTTACATTTTATAAATTTTGGGGAATTACTGGATTACTGTGGACTAGGTAATTTAATTGCACCATAATAGGCCTTTAAAATATAGTATTCCATTGCATTTGGGGAAATAAATATATGATCTGACCATATAGATAACTAACAAATGAAAAAGAAAGGCTGAATAAATGAGGGGGGATACATATTACTCAGGAAAATCTTGTCAGAATTCATGAGGGTATGGTATATAATACATCCACGAATTCTGACAAGATTTTCCTGAGTAATATGTATCCCCCCCCTCATTTATTCAGCCTTTCTTTTTCATTTGTTAGCTTTATCTAGTATTTCTAGTATCAGTACCAGGACAAGTGTATTGCACTGCCAACACCTTGCTTAAATTATTACATTACATTTACATTTCCAGCATTTAGCAGACGCCCTTATCCAGAGCGACTTACAACTCATACAGTCTTACAA
>JAUZST010039355.1:0-27142 GCA_034779995.1 Parotocinclus haroldoi
TATATGTATGTATGTATATAATGGAAAAAAAAAAATATATATATATACTGTTTATACCAAATATCCCCACATTACATTTTACACACATTTTACATATTACACACTTTTTTTATATGCTGCTATCACTGTAAAGACATTCGGTCCTCTCAAAGACAAAAACGTGTACGCACTCACTCACACACACACACACACACACACACACACACACATTCACATTCAAGCACACCCTTTCCTGTTTTGGTGTCACTTAGTTCACCTCTTGTTCCTGATTTCACCATTGTTCTCAACTTCTTCATTCCATGACTATATTCTGTAGCCTTCAGACATAAACACGACTTGGAAGCGTTGTGCTTTTCTGTGCTGTGCTTACATATTAATTGCAGTACTTGGGAGCTGAAAAATAGGTTTCAAGTTCTGTGTCTAAAATGTTTGTAGTTAATATTTCATCAGAAAAATATGCAGTCTTTTAACTTGCTGCTTAATAAAGTTACTAGTCTTATTTTTAGAGCATTGCTGAAGCAAAACTGTCTTAACACATACAGCTGATACTAAAATAGATGCTCCTTCACTGCTGTGGGTTGTGTATATGAGCAAACAAAAATTCAACCCAATCAAGCTTTTTTACAAAGAGGACGTTTCAGAGGATTCTGGGCATTGTAGTTCAATGCAAGTGTTTTGAGAATGCTTAATATATGCGGAACTATGCAGAATATACTATGCACAATATACAGTATATATTAGGGGTGGGCAATATAACGATATTTTATGCCATTGTGATAGACAGTGTGCTTTTCTGAGGATATTGTCATTGTTTGAAGAAAACTGTCCAATATGTTTCATTACAAAGTTTATAGTCCTGTTTAATTGGAGGAAGTGCAGCACGTTTTGAAATAACATCACTTTACTAAGAATAGCGCAATTTTGAATGATAGTTTTTAGGAATTACTGTCATTTCTAATGCGTTTTGTCTCTAATCTTTATCTTGAAAATGTCTTTAATTATTGTGATATATTTCTACCATATTACCCACCATTATTGTATATTACATTCCTAGGTTCATGATAAATTCCTTCTAAGAAATACTTTTTGAAAGAATACTAAAATAGGGTAGCACAGCATTTTGTACACATGCATGATATAACAAGTAAGAAAGTGATGAGACTGAAAAAATAATAAATGAAGCCACTCGACCTGAGATTTGAAAGGTTTGAAAAGTAATTCTAAACCTCCTCAGATATCCTCAGAAAAGCACACCGTCTGTCATGATAAGAACAAATATCGTCATATTGCCCACCCCTAATATGCAGTGGGTACGGATTCAGTATTCAGACCCCTTTACAGTTTTCAGTATTTGAAAGTCTTTGTTTCTTTGCAGCCATTTGCTAAAATAAAAAAAAAGGTCATTTTATTTCTCATTAATTTACACTCAGCATCCCATCTTGACATCTTGAAAAAACAGATGTAGAAATGTTAGTCAATTCATTAAAGAAAAACACTGAAATATCACAGTCATAAGTATTCGGACCCTTTGCTGTGACAATCATATTTAACTCACAAGCTGTCCGTTTCTTATTATGCTTCTTGAGATGGTTCTACTCTTTTATTGGAGTCCACCTGTATTTAATTGAACTGATTGGACTTGATTAGGAAAGGCAACCAAGTGTCTGTATAAGAGCTCACAGCTCACAGTGCATGTCAATGCAAATGAGAATCATGAGGTCGAAGGAACTGTCCAAGGAGCTCAGCGACAGAATTGTTGTAAGGCACAGATCTGGCCAAGGTTAGAAAAAAACCTGCAGCACTCAAGGTTTCTAAGAGCACATTGGCTTCCATAATCCTTAAATGGAAGAAGTTTGGGACGACCAGAACTCTTCCTAGACCTGACCGTTTAGCCAAACTGAGCAATCGTGGGAGAAGAACCTTGGTGAGAGAGGTAAAGAAGAACCCAAAGATCACTGTGGCTCCAGAGATGCAGTAGGAAGATGGTAGAAAGTTCCACAAAGTCAACTATCACTGCAGCCCTCCACCAGTCGGGGTTTTATGGCAGAGTGACCCGACGGAAGGCTGCCCTCAGTGCAAGACATATGAAAACCTGCATAGATTTTGCAAAAAAACACATGAAAGACTCCCAGGCTACGACAAATAAGATTCTCTTGCCTGATGAGACGAAGATTACACTTTTTGGCATTCATTCTAAGTGGTTTATGTGGAAAAAAACAGGCACTGTTCATCACCTACCCTGTACACTCCCAACAATGAAACATGGTGGTGGCAGCATCACGCTATGTTGGTGTTTTTCAGCTGCAGGGACAGAACGACTGGTTACAATTGAAGGAAAGATTAATTGCGTTCAGACATATCCTGGAAGAAAACCTCTTCCAGAGTGCTCAGGACCTCAGACAGGGCCGAAGGTTCACCTTCCAACAAGACAATGACCTTAAGCACACAGCTAAAATAACAAAGGAGTGGCTTCGGAACAACTCTGTGACCATTCTTGACTGGCCCAGCCAGAGCCCTGACCTAAACCCAATTGAGCATCTCTGGAGAGACCTGAAAATGGCTGTCTAACAACGTTCACCATACAACCTGATGGAACTGGAGAGGAAGAATATCAGAGAATCCCCAAATCAAGGTGTGAAGAAGACTCATGGTTGTACTAGCTTAAAAGGGTGCTTCTACGAACTGCTAAGCAAAGGGTCTGAATACTTATGACCATGCGATATTTCAGTTTTTTTTAACTGTTGTTTTCTGTCAAGATGGGATTCTGAGTGTACATTATTGATAAATAAAATGAACTTTTTTGATTTTGGCAAATGGCTGCAATGAAACAAAGAGTGATGAGTTTATAGGGGTCTGAATAAATTCCTTACTCACTGTATGTATATTAGGTTTATTTATTGTCTCATCAGCATCGGTTTCTATATTCAGGGCAGTCAAAAGGTTATAGCAACACACTAGTCGTGGGTCAATTTTGAGTGACCAACCCACCTAATGCATGTCTTTGAAATGTAAGAGAGAAAACAGAGAACCCTGAGTAAATCCACATGGATAATGGAAGGACATGCAAACTCCACAAAGACAGAGTCTGGGGTCTGGATCTCTGAGCTGTGATGCAGCTGTGCTAACTACATGCACCACTGCTTTGCCTAATACTACCAGCACAACTCAAATTAATATAAATACTAGCCCACTGGTCCCTGGTGTTCCTCTTAATATTCCTTTCTACGGATAGACAAGGTTATGGATGAATGGAAATTGCGAGTAATAGATCGATACAAGGTACAAAGTCAAAGTCAGGTCTTGTATACAGACACTAAAAGCCAATGATGGGTCTAGCCTTAGACTAATGGTGTTAGTATTGCCAGGTACCATTAATCTGGCAGATGGGAGTTAATGGAATAGGCAGTTCTAATGGAATGTAGACCTTGATGAGTGACTACAAAGTTATATAGTCCACAGGGTTTTCCTGGCAACTCTGTAGGCAAGCATCAAGAACCTACAATAGCTAAGCCTCAATATGAAAAGTGCATCTATGTCGAGTTGTGTCACATATACTACCAGGTACAGTGTGACTGTCCTAAACTTATAGAGACCAAACAGACCAAGACTGCTGTAATGTATTATGTGAAAGCAAGTTAAATCATTTATTGTTTCTGCATGTTTAAGTAAAACTGATGTGAAGAACATTATGGTGATGTTTTATAGGAATGTTACCTTTTTAATTGCCTTTGAAATACAAAGCTCTATTGGCAAAAGAATAATTAAAGTCACAGTCCTTTCTTGCTGTGTAAAATTGAAGCAGGCCACTATATACTGTTAGCTGTAAACTTGCAGTAAACTACTAGCAGCATAATTGCTAATATGATACTACTTACTTACAACAAGTAATTGTAAGAATATTACAACTCATATTCATTTTACTGCCATAAAGTATAAATAGTATAAAGTATAAGTAGTATAGCATAAATAATATAGTAATATAAAAATATATGCCGGCACAGGGCACAAGGCAGGAATTGACCCTAGACAGAGCGCCAGTCCATCATACAGCACACAAACTCAAACACTCGCTAAGGGCACCTTAGAAACACTAACTAGCCTAACACGCATCTTTAGAATGCAGGAGAAAAGCCAGCATTTTTGTAACATGTTTTCTTCCCGTATTCACATTTAATAAAAGATTTGGACACACACACACACAATAACTGCTTCATATCCATGGCTTTCTGTTGTAAATAGAACAAACGAATTATCTTCACATTTTCCCATTTTGTTTCAACAACTACCTTGGAAATTTGATGGTGCTAAATGACATGGCCAGTAGAACCTGAACTTTGCTACTCACTAAATTCACTAAAGAATTAAATGAACCACTATGTGGATAGCACGCGTGCTCTTGGAATGGAATGCGTTATGTTTCCCAGTACTTTGCTAAATATTTCCCCAAAATGCAGTCTTAACAGTGAAACATTGTTAAGACATAAACAGCGCTGTGTTGGTGTGAAAACTTTGAGCAATGGTTTTTCCCACATTTTTACTCCCATCCTAACTCCAAATTCACAGAAAGCAGACAAGCACTGACCCTGAATTTGTTCCAACACCAGTAAGTCCTAATTCCTCCGTTCCTCCTTCACTGATTCATTCCTTTGAATCTAATTCACCAGCCAAACCAGACACCAAACTAGGGGATGACACGTGCACACAAACACACCCAATGGTACAGTTTTAGAGATGCCAATTGACCTAACACAAACCTTTGGATTGTGTGAGGAAAAAAGAGTACCCAGAGAAAACTGATGGTGACAGCCTAACCATCGA
The DNA here is from genome assembly GCA_034779995.1 of Parotocinclus haroldoi. Lineage (NCBI taxonomy): Eukaryota > Metazoa > Chordata > Actinopteri > Siluriformes > Loricariidae > Parotocinclus > Parotocinclus haroldoi. The sequence continues at coordinate 4,819 of JAUZST010039355.1, forward strand.
GTCACCGTGCCTCCTCCACCTGCTACAGTAACGTTAATATAATGTGCCATCTACTTCCAAACTATATTAGTTAAACGGTTGACAACAGAGTGAACATTTGTTTTGTGAATATATTTATTACTGTTTTATACAAAAACCAACACACAAGCATTTATTTTTAATACTTCGTTCTGTGAAAAACAAACCGAAAATATGAATTTGGGAAATATACTACTACTATTAAATAAACAGGATTTAATAGAGGATTATTTTTCCAGCATGCATAATCCCATTAGCACATTTAAATCTGACATAGACTGACTAGATCTTTCAACTAAATTAGCAAAACAAAAGTTATAAAGTGTCTTTTTTAATCTTCTGTCAATGGATCTTTTCTGTATACTGTGTACATGGTGTTGTGTCCAGAATATTCATAATGTGAATCATGGGACATTTTTGCGGGCTTTGTACTTCTCCAAGTGCTTTGTCAGGTCCTCGATGCGCAGGTCCTTTAGATGCACCAGATGCTCCAGCCTGTTCACTTTTATCTGTAAGATCTAAAAGCAGAGCATAGAAACATTAAAGTTAATGTTAATGTTCTCTAGAGTTGGTAATAAAAAGCAACCCTGGGCTTTGATTCAAACCTGATTCTCTGGTGCTTTGAGGTGACAGCAGAGTTCCACCATGCTGCCCAATATTAAGCAAGTGTTAACACCTACAACATTTTCCTGTTCATGCCATATGAGTTTTTAAAATAGGGCATGAGTAAACGTTGAACAGTGCCACATTGCCAATTAAGGTGATATACTGCAACATTCGAGTTGCAACAAGAGGAAGTTTCTCAAGAATAAAATGACATACAGTTTGTAACTTCTAGTAAATAGTAGGGTTTCAGTTTAATCAGCTACAAGAATTATGACTTAACGTCACAGATGTACATCTCTTAGTATGCTCAAAGGCCAGTTAATAAGATTTGAATTCCGGAGTTCATCTTTTTTAATATCTAGCTGACTGTGATTAATATTTCTGTCTAATCAATGGTTATGAATAATGTAAAACTGGTATGCGCATCTTGTAAGAAAAACGCTGATTGAGGCCCGTTTATCTGCAACTTGCATTAGTGTCTGGAAATTATGATCTTTAAACAAAATGTGACATTTTGGGTTATGTTATAAGACAGCATGGTGACAGTAAACCTACATGTGAGAATAAACCATAAATATGTTTTTTTGAGGTGGTCAAGTATAGTAATTAAGAAAAACTGCTTTTCCTTCAGCTGACTTTTTTTCTAATACAGCAGAAGTAGAACTCTTACTTGGTGCAGAATTTTTCAGTATTTTATACAATATCCAGCTATATAAAAAGAATGTCCAAATAATATGTGGGCCCATCCAATCCAAAGATACTATAGCAGGCAATATGTATCTGATGTAACCTTGCCTTTCATTAAAATTGGTTATTGATGTCGATAATGATGTTCAATAAGCCAAACAAACATTTGCCAAACAAACAATTGCCTTAACCACTTGCGAACCAGATGATCAGATTTATTGTAACATACCAGCGACCAAACTTATGCTATAATGTTTTATTGGCAGCTTACCTCCACTGTCTCCTGCAAGGCCAGCAAAGCTTGCTCCTTCTCCTCCAAAAGTCTCTTAAAAGGTTCTTCATTGTGACTTGGTACTATAAGAGGCCTGTAAAAACAAGACACAAGACTGTCTAACACCATAGAAATGTAAAAGTGTTACTGAAAATGTTACGAGTTACACTACTACTGATAATTTACACTAAAATATGTGACTTACATGGATCTCTGGGATTTTTTCACAGGTGCTGGTGCTTTGTTTTCAAGTGTGACCTGGTGATTTTCTGCAACATTCACAAAAACGTTTCATAATGGAACCATGGTTTGTGTTATTTGTAACATCAATTCGTAAATATTACAGTTCAAACAAACCAAGATCTAAACGTTCTCAAACAAGCACAAAAGATTTGGAACTGAAAATAATGGTACCATGCACTGCATAAAATTCTTTTCTTTTGCCTGTTTGTGTGATTTTTGGGAACTGCTTAGCAGGTGAAGCTACTCTAAATAGAACTTTTACATACAAAAGGAAAGGCAATGGAGAGCATCAGACTGCAGCAGGAGACTTATGCTTGGCACACAAACCGGCAGCTAGTACGAAATAAAAATAATATTAAGCTCAGTTATTTTATACTTGTATTAGGATTACCAAAGTCATTTTGATCCAATAATAATTTTCTGCTTTGTGCTAACAAGAGCATCAAGCCAGGTGCTGTGTCTGCAAACAGTGATAAGGGCCATCTGGTGAAAGGAACTGATATGAAAAGCTTTTTCCTACATGAAAAGGAGGAGTTGGCCTTTGCTGACCTTAGTGAGAAGGACACAGTTAAGAGCAGATAATGATGAGGTATGGGAAACTGAGGGCTCTAGACAATAATAGTCCAACAGTCAAAGAAATTAACAATCATGAACAATTCTCTGGTGGGATTGACATAAGTATTAAATATGCATATTTTAGTGCTTGTTTTGTATTTTTTATATTCCCGGGAGTCATTACACACAACACGGACAATTGTGTATGTGAACAATCTAGCTATTTACACCCCCCATCCTGCTAACAGGTGACTTAAATGGACAATAAACTGTAGCATCCATAGACATGCATGCCAGTGGAATTAAATGTACTTGAGGGATTAAATTAAGGACTTGTGTTTTTTAGATCATAGTATCCCACCTATTAAATTGCAAAGTCGGAACCTGCTATGTTCCAGCCTGTAGGTGCTATAAGTGTTAAGCGAAAATGTCTAGGAGAAACAGCAACTCAGTTCCAAACTGCCTCAGTACGCAAAAGCAGGACAATATCTGATCATTAAGTACTTGCTTAAACACACATAACCAAATCTAAGTTTGGCTATGTGATTTCATTATGATAAAACCCCAGTGCACAAACCCATTAAGAAATGTCAGAGATAGCACACCTCAAAAGTACACATCACGGAGGACACTAACTGTGAGCCTGAGCTTATCATCAGTGTCTGACCTCACTAATACTAAAGTGGTTCTAAAGAAGATCCCTACAGAAGGACATTCTCAATCTAGAGAAAGGTCTTCTCAGTAGAGTGGAGGTTCTATAGCTACAAAGGAGGGCATGCTCCATATTAAAAACGACACTCAAAAAGCACACACACCTTTGGTCATGCATTGCATTTTATGTAGAAACAAATTATATATATATATATATATGAAATATGCCAAATACTCATAGAATACGAAAGTGAGTAAGGAAGACAACAAAACTAGTCCACAATGATGAAGTTTAAAAATAATAAAAACATTAAAAAGGCCTCAAAGCCCTGAGGCTTCTGTGCCTCTAAGAAACAGCCTTCTTTGTTTACAAAGGACAGAGAACATCTCAACAACACTCAGCACAGTGTTTACTGTGTCAAAGTATTATGGCAATGAGATCATTTCATGCATCAGCATTATGTTTTCCTGAAAGATAATGCTGATCTGTCTAAAAGTGATACAATCTGCTGCTGTTTTGTAAAACAGATGAATGGTAAAACTAAATAAATAAAAGATCATGAATTTTGGGGAAAAAGAATGTCGGTCAAACAGCAACCACATAACAGCTAAGCAGTGATGATGACAAGCAAAATGAATAGAAGCTTTTTAAACATCAGCACAGTTCACATAAACCTACCTGTTTTGTGTTTTTCATTTAAAGTGCTGTAGTATTCCAAATCCTAAAGTAATTTGAAAGAAACTGCCGTTAATTACACATTCACTGCTATACAAATAAATACGGATAAAAGCATAGTAACAAACCTGGATGCCATCTGACATGCTTCCTGCTTTTTTGTCCTCTAACCTTTCTCTGAGTGTACATAGAACCGGCTCGATGCTTCCAGGGGTGCTTAATACGATCTTCTTCACCACATCCTCTTGTACATGGAAATTCAACTTGGAGAAAACCTTTCTAAGAGCCAACCAAGAGTCAATGCAGTCTACTTATGTCATACATTGTATCAAGGGAGAAGATATATCTGAAAGAATGGGCATGTATTACGAGTGATTATAAAGCCTTTAAAGAAAGCATGTACACCATTAGATTCTACGAAAGCCAATTCACAATTCACACATGGCTTAGTCAGTCAAATGTATTTGTATAGCACTTTTTACAATGGTGCATTGTCTCAAAGCAGCTTTACAATAATATATTATCTTAAAATGCCAATATCAAATGTAGCAAAGGGCAACAGTGGCAATGAAAAACTCCCTGAATGTAGAAGGAAGAAAGCTTGGGAGGACCAAGAAAAATGGGGCCCATCATCCTTGGGTGCTTAGCTCCTTGGCTTAGCTTTTAATCTTCTGTTTATATAAGAGTTTCACTTGGATTTAATCCAGTGAGTTAATACAGAAGGCACAGACAGAGTTTCAGTTTCACACCAAGTGAGGGAATTTAAATTTAAGAATAAAGAAACTTTTAGCGTAAAGAAAATGTAAATAGGTTTGAACAATGCAAAGACATCAAAATAAAGTGAAATTTGTGCCTTTCCAGACTGTATGAGTCCAAGTAAATTAGTTTTTTTCTGAAACATTATTTACTTTATTTTATTTGATGTTCAATAAACATTCATTCTAACATTTCAGACTTGAAACACATACCAAAAAAGTTGGGATGGGGGCAATTTACGGCTAGAAGGGACATTAAAAATCTAAATTAATATGTGATTTGAAACAGGTGATGTCAACACGTGACTATAATCATGATTTTGGATAAATGCAGCATTCACAAAAGGCTGAATTGTTGGTTAGCAAAGATGACCAGAAAATTATTGAAATGTTCAAAAACAACGTTCTCAAAGAAAGATTGGAAGGGATTTGCATATTTCTCCCTCTACAGTGCATAGGAATCTGGAGCGGTTTCAGTGTGTAAAAGGAAAGGGTGCAAGCTTAGGCTGAATAGGCATGATCACTCAGGCAGCACTGCATCAAGAACGGCCATTCAGCAGTAGCTGACGAAACCACAAGGGCAAGGGATTCAACTTCAGCTTTTCTGGGCTCGGAAGGCATCTAGGATAGACCACCAGACAGTGAAAAGTACTGTGGTCAAACAAATCAGTATTCCAGGTCTTTCTTGCAAGAAATAGACCCAATGTGTAAAAAGGACAACTCAGACTTGTATCAGTGACCTAGATCAAGTTCAAAATCTAGGCTCTGTCATGGTATGGGGCTATCAGTACTCTTGGTAAAGGTCATTTTCAGTTCTGTGATGGCAGCATTAATGCAGAAAACTACACTGAGAACCTTTCCGGGGACATTCAAGCATTTATCAAGTCATATCAGAAACAGTAATGTAACTGCAACATTTAGTACAATTATTCCGAGTTTCTTACAGGGGTAAATAGAAGGTGTCCTAATATAATACCATAAACCTGGAACAAACTCTCAACTGTTATGCTTATCTTCTGACAATGTCAGTGTCCAGTATTGTTTTGTCTGCATAATTATTTAACTTCTAAGATTTCAGACTTTCAGAATTATGTCTGTTTCATTAAGCTAATGAAATTCACTTATTTCTAACTAAATTAGTTAGTGAAGAAGCTCGAAGCTAGCTCTGTAGCTTGAGCAGTGTTAGCTAGCTAACTAACAAGCGGCAAAGTTTCGGACCTTTGTGAAGTTTATTTGAGGTCATGTTATTCTTTTTTTTTTTTAAACTTAGTTTAAAACATGTTATGAATACAAGGTAGCATATTAGCCCACCCATTTTGCAGCCATTTTATAAAATATATCTGTAAATAAAGTATTGCATCCTTAGACTCAATTGCAGAAAGCAGATCTAGCCAGCACAGTTAACATTATTGACCTGAGGTGTCTGGTTAATCACTATGTGACGATGTAATTAACTTGTTTACTTGTGCTACTATAGAGCCGACAGTACAACAGCAAACATGAGGAAACCAGAAGATTTTCAAAAGCGAGTGGGGAGCTGGAATCGTTGATGTGGAAGCAGATGGAGTTAGGCTTCACCTCACAGCAGGTGCTCTATGCTCATTTTGAGCTGTTGACAGATGTCAAAGTACTTCAGGTTTTGGAGCACATTAATTGTATTTTTAATTAAGATGCATTTTGCTCCAGATCTAGAAGCATTTTCTGCCCTTGTACAGCCCCATCTGACAATCCAATCAGCTACGTTTTTTATTTAAGAAATATTGTGTTCATCTGTCCAAATGGTCTCAGGTGTCACTGCACAAGATAGAAAATACTTTTGGAACTGTAATCTTGAACCTAATTTTGAACTTTGTATATCATAGGAAATGAGCCCATGACAAACTGCCGGTGGATGATCAGAATTGAGGGGCACTTTTGCGTCAGGACTTGCTGTAATGTTTGCAGTGTTCTATGTTTTCAACATCCAGTATCAAGACGGAGGCCTCTAAAACCCTGGAATTCATTCAAAGGTAGCTATTACTAGAGGTAAATGACATGGTACCAAGCTCAGCTGTATTATATGTAATGATGATAGTGAATTTAGATACCTATTAAACAGGTCAATAGGTCCATATTGTTCAATATGTAGGCAATAATCACAACAAAGTGCAAAGTTAATGCATTTTAATGATAGGATGACCTGATGTTTTATATAATGACACTGAAGTTCCATTAAAAAATTGGATTCTTGTTTTGAGTGTGATTTGTCAGTGTCATTGTAAATAGTTTTTTGGGGTTTTTTTCCCCCTTTTTATTTGGCACTTTAAGGTGTTGTGACAATTTCCATGATTTGGGCCAATATGGGATGGGAGCTCCTCCTCCAGTCATCCAACTAGCCTCCAAATGATCTTAATCCTTGGTGTAACATACAATACCGGTGACTTTTATTACCCGTGTCATTTTTAACTGTTTCTCTTGTCTGATGAAGTTCCTTCTTGAAACTTGTTATTTAATTTAGAACTTTAAACATCAACATTTTTTAAACTACATGTAAGGCAGCGCCTCATTCTGAGTTGTTGAAGCACAAAACTTTTACTGGTGTTCCTGAAATTGGCATTTCTATTTTCCATAGACTAAGAAATCATATATATATATCAGTCACCAGACCAATGTGGCAGTTATCAATTTTCAGTATTTGTGACAAATATTATTTCTTTTTCTTCTTCTTCTTCTTCTTATTATTATTTTAATAGTTCATCCGTATAAATCCAGAAAGAAGAAGCAAGACCACCCATGGAAAGGTTATCTCCAAGAAGACCGGAAAGGTGGTTCAGAAGAAAGCTGCAAGTGTCAACCCGCATGTTGCCACGCTGTTGAAAAATTTGCTGGACTTTGAGTGGGACTTCATCTAGGTAGGTCACAGCTGTCTTGTCGCTATGATGTCTTTATTTTGTGCTTGCTTCAACTCCAGTAAAATAGCAAACAAAAAACTTTTTCTTATAATTTTTATATTGGTGTGCTTGCTAAAGCAGCATCCAAGAACCATAGCAACCACTTAGCAACACCCAACCACCTTTATGGTAGTATTTGAAATTTTCTACTTGTACTTGTAGGTGTTTACAAGAAATTGCAGTAATAGCAGTACTTAGTAGTAGTTGAAGTGGTAGTTAAAATATTTAATTACTTATGCTTAAATCATCTGCTTTTATAAGAACCGCTGTTGATTTTACTTTTAAATTTTTTTACTTAGACATATTCATTCAGTCATGCTACTGTTTCAGTGCTACATTCTTATATTATTTTCATTTTATTGATCAGTAGGGGACTGTAGGCTACAACTACTGCTTCAGCTACTGCACCTACTGCTTCAAATACCTCAAATGTCTTAATCACTGATTTAGCTACTTGAAATATTACTTCACTTATTTCAGCTTTTGCACTTTTGTACTTCAACTACAGCTTCAATTACTCTTCAACATCTGCTTAAAAAGCAGTCAATCATTAAAAAGAGCTGTTCGTCAGACTTCTTAAAATACATAAAGTATTGTCAGGCTATGGCTTTTTTCTTTCCACCAGCCCTACTTAACTTTACTACACACCTACTGATTTCACATTTTTGTATTTTACAAGTGGCATTTTGTTGCTCAGTTTTTTTGTTGTTTGTTTGTTTTACAGGCACATGTCATTGGTGATTGAGGATACCAGCCCAGCGGTGTAGTGGAGTTTTCTCTTACTGTCCACTCTCCCTTTCTCTCCTTTTTTCACATGGTTCAAACCAATGCTACATGGTTCTTGATGCTATTTCAGACTAGTGCTACACGGTTCTTGATACTATTGTAAGCCAGTGCTGCACTGTTATTGATGCTATTTTAAACCAGTGCTACATTGGTCGTGATGCTTTTGTCAGTTCTACACTGTTCTTGATGCTATGTTTGAAATAGCACCAATAACAGTGTAGCACTGGTTTAAAATAGCATCAAGAACCGTGTAACACTGGTTTGGATGCTGTTGTAAGCCAGCACTACACTGTTATGGATGCTCTTGTAGGTCATTGCTACACTGTTTCTGATGCTGTTGTTAGAAAGCACTACACTGTTCTTATGCTATTTAAACCTAGCTTCTAATGCTCATGATTAAAGCCTGTCAATAACTGCTGTACAAATAATTGAGTACTTAAAATAAACTGCAGCAATATTTTATTGAATGTGTATCCTTCTGGAATTTTACTTTTTTATTTTTGATAATTTATAAGAATTAAAGTAGCTTTTGTAAATAAACAGTAACATGCTGGTATATACTGTAAAGCTGCTGTAAAAAAAAACAGTTATTCTACTGTCATAAGGTAATCCAATATACATTAATATATTGTTAAATTGCAGTGCATGCACTGTAAAATTACCATAATATACGGTTATTCTGCTGTCATATCCTGTAATTTAATATACAGTAAAATACTGTTCAAATAAATTACATTAGATGCACTGTTAAATAACAGTAAAATGCTGGCGTCTCTGCTGCCAGTATTTTACTGTTCATTTACAGTGAAATTCTTTACAGTGTAGATAATGTCATCACCTTCACTCTGACATCACTACCTATCACTTTGACAACCCTTCCAAAGAAAACCACAACTACATAGACAAGAAAGAGACAGGAAATGAGAAAAATTCAGAGACAAAAAGGGAGTGGACAAAAGGCAGAGCAATAATCATGCTACCAAAGCTCTGTGAATTCAGATAATATTCAAAGACTTGCAATTTAGCCACAAGAAAACCGGTAACTCAGAGAGCTAAATAAAAGTAACAGAGAAAATGTATAAAATATTCTTTATGAATATGCTCAAGTAACAATCACAACTTCACAACTTCAGATTACTCTGAATTAGAAGATGCAGTTACCGGTATTGTGCTGAACGCTAATTACCATATTTAGTTTAACAAACTAGTGTTAATTGTTTATTTATGTACTGTCACCCCACCTCATATGGCAGTGTATTATTATTGTTTTGTACTGTAGTGCAGTTCGTTTTGCTTCTTTTGCCCTCCTCCAATCACTCTTATTAGTGGGTTCACTGCAGAGAGTGATTTCATAACTCAATATACAGCTGGTCACCTGAACAGCCAAACAATGTTGCAGATTTCTGAGCAGAGATGAGAATTATAGAACAGAGGCAGGAATTTACCGAACTTTGCTTGACATACAGCCTCAGTTGCTCGACAGTCCGGGGTCTCCACTGTCATATTTTGCGCTTCATAATGGCAGGCCAGTCTAGTACTCCTTTACTAAAAATCCACGCTGTTGTAACACATGAACAACGTGGCTTGGCATTGTCTTGCAGAGATAAAGAATGTTGAAAAAGACGTTGCTTGGATGGCAACATATATTTCTCCAAAACCTGTATGTACTTTGCAGCACATACAGGCATGGCATTACCTATGCCACGGGCACTAACACACCCCATACCATCAGATGTGCCTTTGCGCTAATAACAATCCAGACAGTTATTTTCCTTTTTTGGCCCGGAGGACACGATGTCCATGATTTCCAAAAACAAACTGAAATGTGGACTCGTCAGACCACAGGACAATTTTCTACTTTGCATCAGTCCATCTCAGATGAACTCAGAATGAGAGAAGCTGGTTTTCAGACTTACTGCTTACTTACAGATATTTCTCCAGATTCGATGAATCTTTTGATGATATTATGGACTGTAGATGATGAAATCCCTAAATTCCATGCAGCATGGTGTACCTCGCTCCATTCTTGCTTGTAAGGATGCTCCCTTCAAACCCAATCATGACACTCACCTGTTTCCAAATAACCTAACGTTCCAAGCATGTTCTAAGCATGTGTTGTTTGAGCTTTTCTCACCATTCCCAGTCTTTTCTCGCCCCTGTCTCAACTTTTTTGGGACGTGTGGCAGGCATTAAATTCTAAATTAGTAAATAATTGAAATTTATCCGTTTTAACACTAAATATCTTGTCTTTGTAGTGTATTCAATGGAATATGGGTTGAAAAGGATTTACAAATCATTGTATTCTGTTTTTATTTATGTTTTACCCAATGTCCAACTTAATTGGAATTGGGGTTGTATATATGTTGATCGTAATACTGTCTATCAATGAATATTTGGCTTCCGTCAAGGTCCATCATTTTGTCTTCTTGCATGTTACAGCTTTACTGTGTTGTCAATAAAACTTAATTTTAAAAGTTTTAGCATGTGTATAACAGTTTCGTTAGATCTGACTCAGTCATTTGCTCACAATTTTCTTGTAAAAATACCTTTTATATTTAAAAAAATATATTTTAAAAAAATAGTATGTGACTGTGGTACTGTCTGGGCAGCTCCACGTCCTGCTTCACAGAGCGTAATGCAAATGTTAAATGGTGTATACCTGTAGTAATAGTTAACTAAAAAACAAATATTTAGTCCAATTGCTTACACAGGGTTATTACTGTTAAAAGAGACATGGTGTAGTGTCACATTCTCATTCATTCCATCTGGGATCTGTTAAGCAGCATCAGGCTCATATTAGCAACGCCTTGTTTTTATTACTGTCTGCATGGAAGACAAATAAATTTGCTTGCCTGTTTAGAGTATTCCAGTTACTCAGTTTCTGTTGAGTGGAGTGTGCAGGGGTATAGTTGTGTAGCTCCACCAGCTTGGGGAAGAAATGCTTTACTACTTCAGCAGCCATAACTACAGACACGAAAACCAGAATGATGCAGAGCCAATTTTCTTTACCATGGGCTGTTTTTAGTGGCCTACAGTAGACTGTCTCTATGTCATCAGATGCAGTGAAACCAGTCATTATAGATTCTTCTCCATATAGAAGATAAATAAACTGAGAAACACACAGGTCAGAAGCTGGTGAAATATGTCTTGCGGTGTCTCCAACTCCTGTCAAAGTTTTTATTTTCTCATTTAACATGTCTAGAATATAACTGCACAATTTTCTGTTTCACCTTTTAATTTGAACTGTAATCACTTCTATCCTTGCTGTGTCACACAGGGGCACCCCTGGTCTGCTTGCAGTATCATATAGCCAGTATAACCATATAGCCCCTAGACCCAAGGAGTTCAGGAGTTCAGAACTGACATGATAGCACCAGGCAGTTGCTGTAGATTTGATGGTTACACATCCATGTTACGACTCTTGTGTTATACAATATCCCAAATGGATTAACCAAATATTGACATCCAGTGACTGCAGAGGCCATTTGGGTACAGTAAACTTGAGGACATTGAGGTCATAGTGGGATGGACATGGTCAGCAACAATACTCAAGTAGGCTGTGGAGTTTAAAATTGGCCAAATGGTATTAAGAGGCACAAAGTGTGCCAGGACCAAGACCACCACCACCTGTCTGAGCTGTTGAAACAAGGTAGAATGGATCCATGCTTTCATGTTGTTTACGTCTAATTTTGACGCAGCAGAAATTGAGACTCGTCAGACTGATGTTTTGCAATCTTCTGTTGTGTAGGTTTGGTGAGCCCATTAGAATTGTAGCTTCAGTTGCCTCATCTTAGCTGAGAAAATTGGTATCCAATTTGGCCTATCTGTTTCAAAGTTTGATGTGCAAACCCTCTGGTACCATCAAAAGTGCCACTTAATGGATATTTTCTCTTTATTCTCTGCAATCTCACTCTCTGTGATCACTCTCATCACTCTCTGAAATACTCTCTAGCACCAACAGCCACAGCACCTTCAAAGTCATTAAATTGAGCTGAAAGTTGAGGTGGACCTAATAAAGTGGCCAGTGCGTCTATAATGAATTTAAGGCTTTTGTTAAATTAAACTGACAGATAAGTGTTAGACCACAGAATAACAACGGGTTAATTTGGTTAGTTATCATAAGCAGGTGAAACAGTTCACGATTACATCATCGATTTGATCTGGGTTACCTCCATCACTGAAGTCGCGGGATATGTTTCTTTTAGGTCTGGAGAGTTTGATTTTATCGATCCAAGCGTAAAGTTCCTGCAGTACTTCTTCAGTTAAATTTTTATTCATCATGGAATTTAGTTTTAAATTGTATACGAGATTATTAAACACGCGTTTTGTGTACTGCTCACTTAGAATATAGCCTGCATGTCTAGCTGTTTGGATGGTTTCTAGGCAACCAAGATACGGCACACGACAGGGCTCAAAAAAAGCCCCAAAGCGTGTTCAAATTACAGTATATCTGTGCATGGCAGTAAGCTCTGATTAAACGTCCATTATTAACTCTGTTAATATGTCATTTTAGTATTTTAACGATCTTAATATTTTAAAACATTTAAGCTAAATCACTGCCTTCGAACCTACGCAAGTGATAGTATGGCTTGTTCTCAGCCTTTCATACTGCAGTATATTGATTTCAGTTTGCATCTTTTTTTGGTTAACATTTTAAATCCAGTCTCGTTGACTATAGCTCGTTTCAGCGTGATTATGTGATGGAGAAAGTATATTTTTCTGACCGTGGCGCTTATAGGAAATGTGAAAGAAATTGAAATCAGATTTTTAGTTAATTAATTTAGTACATCACATATAAAAAGTATACCTCCCTTGAGATAGAACATAGCAGTGGCATAACAGATGTACATGGCATTCTGAGTGGCTTTTGCCTTTATCTACAATATACATTTCCCTCCAACAGTGAATAACATAAATATGAGTTTTATTCAGTGTTTGATAAAAAGGTGAGGCACTGGATGAAACAGCAAAATAGAATTTGCTATTTTTATTAACACACACTTACAATGACTGGACTAAGTTTAAGAAGGGATGTGGTGGGAAACACAGGTGAATGGACAGGGAAAATATCCTATTAATAGACTGTTAACAGTCAAGAGGGTCGATCCAAAAGTCCCTAATATGTTGTAGCAATATTAATGAAAGCTGGTGGGATTCAAACTGCCCACAATGAGTTTTTCATAATAAAAAAACAAAAACAGGGCTACTGCTATGAATATATACTAGGAACCATGTTAGGATAAGGTACACTCCTGGTCTGGGATTGTCTAATGTCCCTGTGACTGACAAAAAGAGAAGGAATGTCATCCCACTGATTATAATAGTATACTTATAATCTTTATGTAACAGACCTAGAAAGACCTTGATCAGACATATTCAAATATTGACTCTTACAATGTAACTTAATCAAATTTCTTTTGTTAAAATTAATCCCCAGAGATGTCTTCAGACCAGCTGACCAACAAAATACTGTAGATATAATACATAAAACAGCAAACAGATCAAATTAGATCAAATGTTAATGCAGTATTGTTTTCATTACAAAATCACAAATAAATCAGAAATACAGTGCAACAACTTTAAAACCTTCTACATGTTCCTTCCTGCATGGTATATAAAGAAGACTCTCAAAATACATTCTTTGCAAACCAATGAGTTGTACCAAAACACCAGTTCATGAACCGCAAAATGGGTGTAAATCCCTGTGTGCGTTCATAACCATATTTCACTCTATGTGGGAATCAATTCCCGTTTCCATCTTCAAAGCCATTATGATTCTCACTGACCAAAGATCTGAATCATCTTCAAACTTTAAGATCACTCATAAAGCTTCTCCTGAAGCAAAGCATCTGGTGATTCAGAGTAAATCATTGTGCATCACATCATCTGTACTTTGGAGGGGGTTTCAGAGGAACCCTTGGTACTGCTGATACCTAGTGTGCAGAAAATGTGGATAAATCAATCAAGACCTTGCTCATACATTAAGTCATACAGAAATACAGTCAGTTCTGAGTTATTCATGTGCTTAGCTCTGAGTATCTTTTGTGCTTAAAACTACCTGAGGTGAATTCCATTTAGGATTAATCCCTGATGGTTTCAAAGGAGGCACTGGAGGTGGCTTTGGCTTATTTCCCTACAAGAGTGAACAAAGCAGATACAATAATCAACTTTTCATAGAAAATAACTAAAGCAACTTCAGTATGGGTACAGTAAAGAACGTCAGAGAAAGAAACTATATATAGAAACTAGAAATATGTGCTCAATTACAGAAATATTATCCAAAACTCACTGGTCTGTTCATCAGTGGTGGTAAAGGTCTTGATGGAGGTAATGGCGTGGGTCTTAAAAATGGCTTTATCTGAAATAAAGGTACATTTAACAACTCCACCTTCCATAAACTCAAAAAACCCATGTTATACTCAAACCTAGTTTATACTATATGAGTATAACCCGTTATACCCGTTGTTATGCTGTATAACAATTAGAAATAAAAATCTATATAGCCAATGTGTTAGACTACAAGTTTTAAAACGTAGTTAGAACTACGTTCTACGTGTAATCCATTTTTATTCTTACCTCAGTGAAGTTAATGTTGTTCGATACAACAGGGGGCATACTGGATAACTTTCCAACCTAAAATAATAAACATTAACAATAAACATTAGAATACAAATTTTCTGCAAAGAAAATTGACGTGTCAGCAAAAAAATAAATAAAAAATTAAAAATAAATAATAATAATAATAATAATACTATAATGTAATGTAATACTGTAAAGCTGCTTTGAGACAATGTAACATTGTAAAAAGTGCTATATAAATAAAATTGAATTGGAAAAAACATTGAAATGAATACCAATAATATATATATATATATATATATATATACATATATATACATATAGTTGAACCCTTTCATACAAACACCTGTTTTCCTGCAATAAAGTAAACCAGCAATAAATCCAAACCAATAAACTGAATGGTGATAAGGAAAACAGCAGTAGTAAGATTGCTTTCTAAATGGATTCTTGCTTCTACCTACATTCTCTGTTTTCATTTGATGCGGCAGTTAACTACACTGAATATTATTTGTCTTATATCGTACCATGTAGCACTAGAAGATAAAATTCTAAGTCATTTGAGAACTTCATTCTCTATAGGAGCATTAAAGTATAGGAATCGTGCTGTCTGAATGCACTGTATCTACTGTAAAATGTATTGGGGAATATTCAATATTAATATGAAATATTATGGTTCTCAAACTTTTTAGACCAAGTACCACCCATCATCAAACCAATGCTTACATGTAAGCTTATCACAGAAGTACGTGTCACATATCAATTGTGTGTGTGTGTGTGTGTGTGTGTGTGTGTGTGTGTGTGTGTGTGTGTGTGTGTGTGTGTGTGTGTGTGTGTGTTTGCACAGCTAAACTATTTTTTATTCAAACATAATTATATAACCCTATATGATTCTATATGATCTATTACATTCTATAGAATATAGCTGTAAAGGTCCTTGTTTTCCCGTGTGTTTGAACCCCTCCCCTTTCCCCATAACGATCAGTATAGACACGTGGAAGCCGACGCATGCCTTGACCAAACACGCGCGCCTTTAACAACAAAAAAAACCGGGGGTAAAAAAGATCGGTTCAGTTTAAAGCCCGGGCCAGTAGAGCTAGTTTGTTCGCGACTCGTTTGTTAATTTTCGAGATAATCTCGCGTACCACAGTTTGAAAAACACTGATTTAGGCAATCTTTCTTGGTATGATCTGTTTCTGTTATTGCAACATCATACAATCACATTCTAAAAAACTGTATGGCGATTATTTGGAAAATCCCATTCACATGAAAAAAAGCCAAAGCATAGGCTAGTAGAGCAGCAAATGTGATGTAGATATCGCCATAATAATAACCATGAGTTTGGAATGATTCCATAAAACATATACATAAGTATCCCTGTATGTTCAGGTGTCTATTTCAAACGGTACTAGTTTAGCATATATAATAACATTTGCAAATGTATTTGTGCAACTCGCTGCTACACTAGAATTATAGTTCAGGCCAAAAACATTGAAATCGCTAGAAATGTCTTGCATGACTATATCCATTTAGTGCAAGAGTAAAACTGTGGATGTTTTCTTGATACAATTATTCACAATTATTATTACAATTACAATTATTACAATTAGTAATTACAAAACGATTATATTGTCGATTACCTTTTCGTTCCGGAATTGTTCTGTCACCTTTGGAGGCTGTGGATAAAAGGTAAGTAGCATTTAATTTGCTGAAGTTAGATATTAAAGTGCACAGAATAGATGAGGAACTATTATATAGCGTAATCCAACCTGTGGTGCTTGTCTGCTAGGTGTGACAGAGGGAAAGAGGGGCCTGCAGTCCTGAGTTGTAGAAGACTCCAGAAAAACAGGCTGGCTGATACGGGGAGGGCCGCAATTTGGGCTGCTTTTCACACTACCTGGCTGAAAGCCTGGGTTGCACTGACCTGGGTAGGTGTTCATATCCTTAAAGTACCTTTGGATGAGAAGCACATGTTTTACATGATCATTACATTTCTATAAAAGCTGACATATACCTCAATCTACACTACTCACCAAATTTAGGGGATATTTCATTATGGGAGATTTCATTTTGAAGTATCCCCTAATATTTGTGAGCAGCATACTGAACCTGGCCCTGTGATTCTAACCTTTTCTTTCTGATGTTCTTTCGTTTCCTATAACACACACAGGCTCCAGTCATGAGAGTAATCAGAAGCAGGATGACTATGGCAGCGATCACCCCAATGATCACGTCATCTTTCCCTGTCAGTCAAAATAGCAGAAATCGGAATCAGTAATGGCAGACCATTATTACTTTCAGGAGGAAATAGCCTATGTAGTTTGTGACAATGATGTTTAGGATGCAGTTGGCTTACAGCTTGGTAGGTCAAAAAGTTTTATATCACAGTAGGGTGGAGACCAGCCTGGGTCACAGTGGCACTGCTTCTCATGGTTACATACCTAGGATTAAAATAGTATAGTCACACCAAGTGGAAGTTTCGATTGTAACCACACAACTGAAAACTCCTGCTACAAAGACAAATAACTAGGGATAAACTTAATTCAGTATTCTCCCAACATTTTAAATGGAGATGCAGTGAGTAAACTGATAAATACACAGTTTAGAGATTCCCTCACCCAGAGCTGCTTATTATTATTAAAACAGTCATACAAGGTACAATAGAAACAAATGTGGATTAAAGCCCTTGTTTAAGGCTACAATAATGTCAAATGTATTTTGTATAGCACTTTTCGGAATTAAGCATCGTCTCAAAGCAGCCATACAACAATGTAGATCCTACCTGAGCAAACACTGCAGTATCAGTGGAAAGGAAAAAAACTCTCTAATGTTATGAGGATGAAACCTTAGACTCGAAAAGGAATCCATCTTCTTTGGGGAACCTAGATAATTTACTGTATGTAAGAATTAATCTAAGTTACTAAGCTTATATTAATAGTAAAATAATATAAATATTAAAAGAGATGACATATCTAAAAATATATATTATAAATTAAATAATAATAATAATAATAATTATTATTATATACTATAATAAATGAAAGACACTAAAATATTATGAAGAATTGAATGAAATACAGAATATAAAATAACGTTATAAGACATGAGTGTTCCTATTAAATTTATATGGTAAACAGCAGTTCTAGCTCTCTGTGAGAAACCCCAGTCACAGCCTCTTGCACAACAGGGCTTGTAAGGACAGAAATGTAAATCACTAATAAGAAAGCTTAATGGATGCACTTCTATGTGTCAATCTGTTTGTCTGTATCAGTTTTGTCTGTTAATTTGAAATAGGTTGGAGAAGTCAGAAGTATCCCTTACCCCATGATTATTGCATTTTGCAGAGCAGTTTTTAGTTTCATACACGTCTATGTCCTGGCAAAGGCTGTTGTAACAAACCTATCAACAAATAAAAATATACAAATTCATCCATCAATAGTGAAGTACATAAAATTGCCACATCCATTTAAAAACCCACAAAATAGTATATATTTCATCCACTAACTTTGTTTGTCCCACATTTGGTTCCAGTTGGCACCATCCCGATGTCCTCTGTGCCAGAGTTATCCACAGCTAGTTTGCACATCCTATTGTTCATGTACACTCTTCCCAGTTCCTTGGTTACTGGATATTCATTTCCTCCGGAGCAGTATATCTTCCCACATTTGTAGTCCCTATTGGCATAGCTGTTATCACGTAATATTGGAAATATGTTCCTGAATTTATAAGGTAAAGCAAAGTAAAAACATAAACCTACTGTTGGGAACACCTGCGAAATCCAGGCCTTTTACAATGAATGTCATTGTTTTTAAAACAAGCATCATCTACATCAGCATCTGCAAAATCAATGGCTATTATTAGAGCTTTTGAGAAATTCACAAGCGAATGATTTTGTTGTATGAAGCTACATCACAAAAACATGAATCAAAGGAGTAGTAATGAAATTATTAAATGGCTCTGGAATAACATTACCTTGTCCCCACAGCATCTTGCAGTGCTCCTTGTGTGTTGGACACTGGCCGTTATAGCAGTAACCCTGGTTGGAATTACATGGAACCCCATTCATCTTGTAATCATCTTTGGGGCAATGTGCAGACATTCCACTGCAATATTCTTCCAGATCACAGTCATGAGCCCTGGGTCTGCACAAATGTCCCACTTGCTTCAGCTGGAGGTAAAGTTAAAGATAAATAGGTTATTAATAAGTAACCAGAATTTAGCCTATGTTTTGCTTTTTCCAATTAGTTATTAAATCTGTTGTCTAATTCTTATCAATCACACAGTTTGAATGTACAATTCAACAATCTGTATAAGTACTTTACAACAAAAACAATGCAAGTACCTCAGAATTACAGATGTCACTCATGATTTGCACATTTTATGCGTTGATTGTAGGTTTGTTCATCTCTATCAGAGTGTCAAATTGTTTTTACTTTTACGTAACCTCACCTACATTCACCTATATACAATTTATACACTGCTCACAAAAATGAGGGGATATTTCATTTTTGTGGGCAGTAGATTTGCAAAGGCATCCTATGTTATTAGACGATTGTATACAGACTCTCTGAATTGCCTGTTGGTAATGAAATGTGGACACTTAGCACACTTGACAGGGAACTGTAATTTCTTATGGTTAGTAGTTAATATTATTACCTGGCAGTTGTTACAGCACTCCCCATGTGCACATTGTGAACCTTCTGTCAGTTGGCACGTGGAGGCATTGCAGCAGGGGTTCTGGCATTCCTAAATGAATTTAACAACATGAGACCCAGAAATCAGAGGTCATTTATGAAGTAAACATTATCAGGCTTATACAGTTGGCCTGAGCCAGAATGTATAAGGACGAGCTGGAGCGTGATTACAAACAGAGCTTAGGCAACCATGAAATATACTGGCAAAGCATTCGATGGCAAGGTTTACCTCCAGTGTTCCACAGTCACACTCCTCGCCTTTTTCCACAAAGCCATTACCACATTCTGGACCTCCATACAGCTGATCTACATTTGGAACATCTAGCAGGCATCTGCTGTCGTAGTTTTGCAAAAATGTCTCCAATGCAGCTTTACTACAACTGCTGAAAGCCTCAGGTAAAACATATCTAGAGAAAGATTATGAAAGGAAAATTATGACCAAAACATGATCAATGTACAATTAATTGTTATCTGTGTCCTGCTGCCTGACTGAGCTCTGTATGTAAAAAAAAATATTTATTCTTACCCAATGCTATCTCCCATCACACAGCTCTGATCAGAAGATGTTTTTGAACAGACACAATGTATTGAGTCATCATGTGACATGCCCAAGTTATGGCCCATTTCATGAGCAATAGTGGAAGCCACGCCAAGAGGACTATTCGTATGATCCTGAGTAAACAACAATGTTAGATTAGATAATTACATCACATGTGAAATAAAACGGTTTAAGGATCACTGCCCTATGCAATGTCACATGAAGTTCTGTTTGTGATCAGTCAATAATTTTCACACATCCCAGAAAAGTTTTCTGTTTCAAGTGGTAATTGTTAAAGCATTTAAAGATAAATACACAAAACAAACCTCATTTACGGCACCAGAGGAAGAAGAGCACATTGAATACAGGGGAGCCAAGCCAACAGTCGATCCCTCAAAGTTCACTGCACTGAAAAATTCAGGAAGAAACATATACAAACAGGCATAGCATCTATAGGTACAACAGTGAAACACAACAGCAAATACTCTCTAAACTGCAGAAAGTTTGGTATCAGGTACACCATACTCCAAGTAATGAAAGCTTAAATACTTACGTAACAAACTGAGCATTGTCATGCTTCTTTCTTGGCAATAGATTTGTCTGACGCCACTTTAGAAATCTGTCCAGAGTAAGATTGGGCATATGGCTGACTGTAATGTGGTCTTGATAGGACCAGACCTCTAGTCCCACCAACATAACACGGATATTCAGAGGACGATAAAGCTGCAATAAAATGTCATAAGAATTCATTTCATATTTTGCATTATTTGCGTCAATATATTTCACACACTGAAGTTGCAATTAATTAAATACCTTGTCTATATGATTAGCAACTTCTAGCATTCTCTTCTCCACACTCTTCAAGCTTCCAAATTTTGTGTACTAAAAGAAATTAATGTATGATTGTTGAAGATGATGCATTAAACAGGAAAACCAAACAAGACTTTTACATGTATAAGCATACCTCTTTATGATCAACCACCAAAACCATCTCAACAAACCGCTGTGTTCCCATGAGTGCCTTCATTTTTCAGGGACAAAAATAACTGTCAGGATTTGTCAGTTAACTGCTTAATGCATTTCTGATTCCTGAGAATTAGTAAGTGCATTTAATACAAATTATGAATATTGCTCTCATTACCATTTTTCTACTCTTATGCAGTCCAGCAAGCCTTGGTCCATGGTTATAAACTGTGTCATTGATGTATCTAACAGCTGTCCTTTTAGTCCTCAAATGTTCCTGCTTGTAAACTGCATGATCCCCTTTCACAGAATCCTCCAATGGCTCAATCAGATAGACCTGATTTTCTGCCCTGAAAAAGCCTCTGCAAAGAAAAATTTCAAATCAAATACGCTTATTAATCAAATTTATTTGCTCTTGGTATAGTAATGAAATTGGGAGAATGAAACATTGTTGCTCCTCATATATCTTTTAAATACAAACATATTTGTGTTCTCACTGTATAAAAGGAGACACTGAATTATTTTATACTGGTTAAATATAATTTGTAATTAAGAAAGTTGCCTACTTTTGTATTTTATAGCACATTAACCCGGGGCATTTATGGGGGGAAGATAGAAAAAGTAAAGGTCTTTGGAATAATATGAAATCATGCTGGGATACCATGGATCACCAAAGAGGTGGGACAGAAGAAAAAAAATCAACTACGATGCTAGTTAGAAGTTTATTTACTAGTGGTCTCAGACTTTTGGTCTCCACAGTGTTTGTATAGTACCACTGAAAACCAGGGCGGCTCACAAACATTGAGCCAGACTGGTTGCATTTCAGGTTTCTGTCTGGCCATGGACTTTTGAGACTAAGCACGTGCCTGGTGGAGGGGAATTAGCAAACACCAGTGGAGATGTTATTATCTTTACTTCTATTTTGTTATCTTTTCTGCTTCTTCTCATAAGGGTTGTGGCTATTGCCATACATATAGAAAACAGATTAAACTACTTAATCTGAAGTAACAGACAATAAATCTTATTGTACATGTATTATAGTTACTATGTTCAGTTTGCAGCCATGACTTACTGCATTCCTGAGCACAGGCCCACACTGACTGAGGAGTCTTTTATATTTTTTATATGTCCCTGATAGTAACAATGGTCCTACAAGAAACAAAATAGATCAGTCAGTAACATTATATATGAATTAGTGAAAACAGACAAATTACATTTTGTATTAATATCCTACCTTGTAAGATGAATAAACAGTTTCTTTTGGGCCATCTTGTGTGTAATGGGTCAGAGAGTAGTTCTTCCCTAAGAGTTCCCTGCATTGGAGACAAAAATATAGAATTAATAATTAAAAATAAATAAATAAATAAATATTATA
>JAUZST010039366.1:0-27142 GCA_034779995.1 Parotocinclus haroldoi
TCTGGATGTGAGGGCCCGAATGCTCCGGTACCTTTTTCCAGACGGCAGAAGGTTAAAGAGTGTGTGTGAAGGGTGTGCTTAAATTAAACTTGCTTATCTTAAAAAAAAAGCTATGTTGCAAACCACTAACTGTACTAACTGTCCTGCAAGGTCTGCCATAATCCTAAGGACACCACTGGTGGTGTATTCATTTTAGCTGCAGTTTAAACCAGCTGCCTTACTCATGACAGAGATATGATAGTCTGAAAAAGCTTGTAATGCTTCTATAACAATAAAGCAATAACACCAACTGAGGTCTAGTTTGGATCAACTGCTCTGTTATAACAGACTTTGGACTGAGGAAAACATTACTCTGATCCTTTGGTTGGTCATATGATGAAGATTTCTGCTAAAAGAAAACAAGCCTTGGGCTAGACCTGTACAGTATTTACCAAATCCTACTGTGTTTTTCAGAGGAAATTAGGAAAGCAACAGCAAAAAAGACAGTGCTGGACAGAAGTGGAATGTTTCTGTTATCTGTTCCAACTGTTATGAAATACACAGGGAGAAGGAAAAGGGTTATGGTGGTAAGATCTACAACGCAACTGTGGGTGAGATGTACGGTCGAGATGGGTACATATGACATGTTTGGAATTATCAGTAAGATGTCCCTGATTTACTGACAGCAGGGGATAAATGTGGAGTTGTCTGAACAAGTAAAATGCGTAACCTGAGTCATAGTGGGTTGAGCAAGCATAAGGGGTGGGAGTAAATTGGATCCAGGAGAGGCTCCTCTCTTGCTCACTCATTTAAAACACAGCTTCAGTTTCTCCAAAATCAGAAAAACATACACACTCACAGACTGAACTCGAACTAAAGATAAAGCACTGAGAGTAGACGGTACTCTGCCTCCATTAGGAGACTGCGCTTGCTCGAGGAGGATGATTTGGATAACGGCCCTGCACTTTGCCCAATTCTGGCTCGCCCTGACCTTAGCGGATGGCCTTTTCACTGAGCAGCAGAAAAGAGAGATCTTGGATTTACACAACATGTATCGCTCCAATGTGGTGCCAGAAGCTGCAGGCATGATATACATGGTGAGTGGTTTGTGTATTTGTACCAACCTTTTAATTTAAGGGGTGTGGCTTTGCTTGTGATTTTATGGACAATTCGGGTGGGGAAATAGGACCAGACTATTGTAGGCAGGAACCAGTCCTAGACAGGGTGCCAAACACACACAAGTGTGCTTTAAAGACACCTGTGAAATAATGTAGGTCTTAGGAATGTGGGGCATGTCCAAGTCTCGATCCTATTTTAGAAGCTTCAGTGAATAGCAATAAGAACCAGCTGAAGTGTTTCTTGATGACCTGGCTTTAAATCCCAGGTGAGGCTAGCAGCGTGAAGGGCAGGTGATGCATGTAAAGAGCCTATGATAGACTGGTGCACTGTCCTTTTTTCATTTTCATTTTTGTGAATTCAGGATTACTCCCCAAACCTTACCATGCAACCCAGGATATAGGAGCATGCTGTTTTTCTAAAAAAAAAAAGTTGTCTGTATATTACAGCGCTGAACGCTCAACAGATAGCATGCATGGGGTGAGGGATGTGACCTGATCTCATTCTGTATACAGTGGAATGTGAATGTGTGTTTGAAAACCCCCATGTGATCATCCTGCTTGGCTGGTCTATGAGGTGAAATAAAGTGCATGATCTCAGGAGAATTGACTTAACGGAAAAGAACAGAATTTTTTCGGTGTCTTGTGTCAGTCGTGTTGATTCAGCTTATTGTTTGTGTTGAAATGTACCAGGAGTGAGAATGGATGAGCAGGAGTGACAGGAGTGCAACCTCTGATCGTATATAAATTCAGAGCAGAAACGTTGAACTTGATGCCTTTTTAATAATAGCAGAATGTTAGCAAAAATTCAGTCTAGTACTGGACATTGTAGTGGTTTATGCAATTTCTAGAATATTGTTTGCTGCTAGAAGTGCTATGGAGCGCTGGGTACGACAGCATTGCCGAAGTAGCAAAACATACATTGCAACGCAGCCTAGGGTAGCATAACATAGCAGTCTGTTAACAGCTGGGAGAGGCTCCATCAAATTGAAAGGAGAGAAAACAAGGCTGGAGGACAAAGGAAGATGTAAAAGAATAACTTGTGCCCAATAAAGGAGCTGTGTCTGCAATTTGGAACTTTTTTCTTTTTCAAGCCACTGTTGTTGATAGCTCTAGCAAGTTATTCCTTTATCTTGGCAGAAAACATGTTAAATACTAAGAGTTTGATTTAGATAAGTTAAGCAGCTCCGCTGAAACAGTGAAGACAAAGGCTCAGACATCTCTTGAATGCCTTGTGTTTGTGTCCATGTTGCAGACATGGAATAAAACGTTGGCTGCGGTTGCTGAAAGGTATACCTCTCAGTGCATATGGGAACACAACCCAGAAGTAAAACAGAAGTTCGGAGAAAACATGCATGCCATCACTGGATCCCTAAACATCAGCTGGACCATGGCTGACTGGTACGAAGCCATTTCTTTAACAATCAAATATTATATGTCACATGTACATAATACATGTCTATTTATTTGCGCTTGAATATTATTGGTGTTTGTTGTGTTGTTTCCTTCTCCCATTAGGTTTAAGGAATACCAGTATTATGATTATAATTTGAACCACTGTAACCCCACTGAAATGTGTGGGCACTACACACAGGTGAGTCACATCTAAATATGTTAGTATTTGGGCACTCTAAAACCACTAGCATTCTTATATTATCATATTTATACATATTTATATTCTATGTAATCTCATTTACGTTTGCATGCAGTAACACCAATCTTGTGCATATTTAATGTATCATGCAACCTCAAATCAGAATAAGTTGGGACTGTGTGGAAAATGCTAGTAAAGTTTGGATTTGTGAATGGAACATCATATTTTAGTGCTTGTATAAGGTTTAAGCCCCTTTCCCCTGGAATAACCCCCCGCTTTGGGAACCACTGGTCTATGACATTTGCAGTTGCAGTTACAATGAGATAACCAGTGTTTATTTTCATTTAGTATTGAGGCTGTCCCAATGTTTTTGCCCTTTGGTCTAAGTACTACTTAGAGGTAATATGGACCTTATAGAAATTGTACTAATCCTGCTCACAAAAATTAGGGGATATTTCAAAATAAAATATTCCCTAATGAAATATCCTGTACTTTTGTGAGCAGTGTAGAATAACAGAAACGTTTTGTGCCTGTTTCAGATGGTCTGGGCAAAGACTACCAGTGTTGGCTGTGCTTCATACTTCTGTGAGACCATTAAGGTTTTGGACTATAAGAAAGCTACTATTGTGGTCTGCAATTATTACCCTCGGTAAGCCTGTACTTGCTTAATCACACCTGTGGGCATCACGCTACATTTGTCTTTTAGTGTCAATACTCATTCTATACATATATGCTCTAATGTACTGTATATCCATGGTTCCCAACCTGGGGTACGAGCCCCTGAGGTGCTCTGAGTTTGTCAAAATACAATTTTCACATTTTAGATCAAATTAATAAAATAATAAAATATAGAGAAATATAGAAAATATAGAAAAGAATATATATATATATAAGTACTTATTTCCAATAGTGTATGCAAGATATTTCCACTCAAAAAGAGTAGATTGTGTTTTATTTATTACACTCACATCAATAAATCATTCTTATTCTTTTGCAAGGATTTGTGTGTACGAGTCGGTTCTGGTGTGACATTAAAAGAAAATTGTACAGCTTTTGTAAGTTAACTGTTTCTAAATATAAAAAAAGAAAAATGCTATGAACGGAACCTCAGCGAAAAGGGGAAAACAGAATTTGTGCTTATTTTTGCAAATCAAAAATTAGGATGAATCACTTAATTGTTTTGGTCCATGCATGCAGGCTGGGTGGTGCAGATACTTGTAGAGGGGGCTACAAAGGTTTTCAAAAAAAAGGTTGGGAACCACTGATAAGTGTTTTTTAAACTGTACTGTAAACTGTACCGTAATACTTGGTCTGAGTGCAAAAATGTGTTTTAATTCTAGAGGTAATGTGATGGAAAACAGGCCATATGAGAGTGGAAATCCATGTTCCAAATGCCCCATGAGCATGCCAAGATGTGTCAATAAAACCTGTGGTAAGATAAGCCTGACTGAAATCGTCCTCAGCACTCTATTGTAACAGGGATAACCTTGATCACAAAGGTTTTGAACACAAAACCAAATAATACAAAAGTAGACACCAAAGACCTTTATATCAACAAACCAGTGCTTTCTCCTTGTCTGGGGTCCCTATCAGTGTTTCTTATCTGTGTAACATCCTGAGTTTATACCTTCTGTTTACTGGGTTTTGGAATTCACACTGCATCAGGGGTACCCCTGTTACTCCTTCTGTTATATTTTGTGCTACTACTATATCTTCAATATCTTTATTGTTTTTTCCATTAGTAAATCTTTTAAATCAGGAAAGTTGTTGTACTATTCACATGGTATTTGATTTAGGAGCCTGCACTCCTAGGCCTACATCAAACAGTTTTCACTGCTAACAAACAACAGTTACAAGCAGTTACAAGTTTGGCATTCTGCATGGAAGTCAAGACAACAAAGTCACAAACGCTTTTTTTCACAGGTCCATCAGCAGTCCAGAAGGCTGTTGGTTCTACATGGTTACCCAAACCATCAGAAGCTACACTGCTATTACTACTACTACTGCTCGCTGGCTTAATGGCTTTGTAACAACTTTATCTAACTGAGAGTAAAAGATAAATAACATTGTTTGAATGTTTGAATGCCAGAGTACTTCTGACAGTGAAGTAAATGAAGTCAGTTTGATCAGGGGTTACACTGGTTTGCATTCATACTACAAAAAATATGTCAGTACATTGACTGACCACTGTCTAAAAATTGCCCCTATATGTTAGTGTAAAAACAGATTGCATGTCAAATTTCATACAAAGGAACCGCCTCATGCAAGTAAATGACAAAACAAAAAGCCCCTGAGCTCAGCAGGCTGAGGAATTGATGTTTCTACTCTTTAAAGACCCATACTGCAGACCTACATATTGTACGCACAAAGCATGAAAATATTTTAAGTGTAACTTATGTATAATGTATATAATTACACTGCGGTCATTCAAAGTGCTTCAGAAATTAGAACATATAAAAGTAATTAAATGGAACCCTAATTAAAGGAAACCTTGACAAAATAAAAAATGTCAAATCTAATGAAAAATGTAAATCATAAAATGCCATTACAGAATAAAAGAGAAACTTTAAAAAACAGTGTTTTAAACTGAGCTGAATGCCTGCTCAAAATGTTTTTTTTTTTTACCTGGACTTAAAAGTGTCTCCAGTAGGGGCTCTTCTAATACCCTCTGTTAACTGGTTCCATTTAAGAGCTGCACAGAGGCTAAAAGCTGATTCCTCATGTTCTGTTTGGCTCATATCTCTTGAGCATATCAGATAAGTTATCTGGTCCTACAAGTATACTATTAAGAAATGTATAAACAAGTAACACCTTTAAGTCTATTCTGTAAAATACAGGTAGGCAGTGTAATGATTTAAGAACGGGGGGTGATTGATTCTTCTCCTTTTCTTCTAGTGAGGACTTTTTTGAATTTTGAATTAGCTAAACCTGTTTAGTTGTCTTATTTGCTAGGCCTGCTGGAAAGCTGGAAATAAAAGTGTGAATGGTTTCTGATTTAGTCAGAATATGTCTAATCTTACTGATGTTCTTAAAATGATAAAGGTAATTGATTTAGTAATTGCTTTAACATGAAAACTGAGGTCTGAATCCATAAGTATGCCCAAGTTCTGGGCTAGTACTTGATTCAAGGGTGTTCGAATCCAGCTAGTCTGAGCCTCTCATAGCTGTTCACAAATAAAATAATCTTTGTTTCATCTTTATTCAGTTGCAAGAAGTTTTGTCCCATCCAGTTAGTGATGTACCCAAGGTACTCACGAAGTGAGTTAGTGATGCAAATAAATCTGAGTATACATATCTACATAGCTGTGGTAGGTCAGTCCATAGTTCTGTAGAATCTGCCCAAGAGAAAGCGTGTATAAATAAAAGTAGAATGGCCCAAGAATTGAACCTTGGGGGACACCACAGGTCACTGGCACTGTCTCAGAAATATTATTCTCACCTTTTACAAGTACTTCGTGCCTTGCAGGTATGAATCGAACCATTTCAGAACTATTCCTGAGAGTCCAATCCAGTTTTGATCAAATGCACCCAAGACCCCCAATCCCACCCCAATGTATATGTTGCAGATTGCCTTTTTCCCTTTCAGTGTTTACGAGCTTTTCATTTACTTCAGACACTGTGATATTTGGTTCGCATCAACTTACTTTATACTTACTTTAAGTAAACACAAATGTGTAACTTCTTGGTGTTAAATTCTAAGAAGGTACATACATTTCCAGTGTGTAGTATTTTTTTGCTGATTTTTAAAGGTTGTTTATAAATTATTTCCCATTAAACGCGTTTATCTGTAGTTGACCTTCAGTTGCGAATTTCAACTCCATAAGGGGGAGCCAAAGTCAAAGAAATCGTTATGTTGTTACTACTGCATACTCTTCATATAGTATAATAATAATAATAATAATAATAATAATAATAATAATCTGTAGACTGAATACATTACCAATTACCATTATATAAACTAAGATACTGTGATAAAGTCACTCGAACATCCATAATTACTGCTGTATTTGGCTGTTTATTACCATGTAAGTTAATCATGACACAATAACAGGTCATTTTGTCAAACGAAGTGTTGGTTATCATTGGCCTGCTGAGTTAATTTAAACTTACCTAACCAAATAAAGTTTGGACAATTAACAATAAGGAAAAACCTACATTCATACAGACGTGTCAATGATCAAAAACAATATGTGCAATCCACAATTCCCGCCATTTTCTACAATCGAGGTGATCCCCCTGTTCTCCTGTATAACTGCTTACCAGTAAAGAAATGTCAACATGCAGTTTTGCTTGGGTTCTGTTGCCATATGGTCATCCTTTCTTTAGTTTCTGAGTTTACCAACTGCTTAGTCACTCATTAGTTTACCATCTTGACTCTGATTGGTGGGTTGAGGCTTTTACCCTCACTAAAGCAGTTAAATTCTATTTAAAACCTACAGATATTTAACAGGCGTCCACAGAAGTATGTAGCATTGTTTAACAATTACCAAGTTCATGGTGAAAACAGATCCCATATTTCTCCTGAAACGTCACTGTTGAGCACTATATCCTCAAGCTGTTCTGATGAATGGCAGCAGAAGGTAAATCACTGTTCTTAATCGTTTAATATTATTTTTAAACAGTGGTGTGGCTTGGACACACACTCAAGCCATGCCTCCATGCTGAAAAACCAAGCATTGACCAGTATCAGATCCATGCTGGTTTAAGCTGCTGTGGTGCTAGATTTCCAGATTGATCAGCATAACCTTGCTTGTAAAGCTGGTTGCCCAGTATGAACTTGCTGGTTTTGTTGTTCAATCAGCATGTGCTAGTCACCAGCATACTCAGAAAAGACCAGCATGCAGTGGTCACAACCATCCAAGAACCAGCAAAGACCAGGATGTGCTGGCCACCACTACCCAAGAACTAGCAAAGACCAGGATGTTCTGGTCACCAGCACCCCCAGTAAAAAACATGTTCAAAATACAACAAACGCTGGTCACCACCAAGTCCAGCATCATGCTGGTCTGTTTTTTTTTCAGTAGGGCTAAAGGCTTGATATCCAGTTGTCACATCGTGGCCATGTTAACCAGGTCCCACAAAGCTAATTAACATTTAGGCTGACTGCACTTCAGCAGAAATGTCAACGTCTCACTGCTTTCCTCCAGAGAAGGTGCTTGTACAACACACATGACATTTAGGGTCAGTTCAGGAGGCTTAGTGTCATCACTTGAAATTGAGTCCTTTATTAACTGCTTTGAAAATAAACTGTAAAGTATGACAGACTGAAACAAGTAGTGATTTTCTGCTTTTTTCTGAGTTATTTTATTCAGATGTTGTATAGTTTATGTTATTTGCCAACAGAAAGAGAGATAGAGAGATTCCAGTCTATCACATACCATGCTATGCTAGATATTGAATAAAAATTCAAAATGTGGAAAGCTTAACATTGTGAAGTGTGGTAAACTTCTGTGGATTCATACAATAGCTATAGTAGTAAGCATTTAGTCTCCTTTCATTTCAGAAAGCAAACATGCCTTGGCAGGTCTACTATATTTGGTCAATTTGTCACTTCATGAAGCGTTATGATAAATTTCTATTTGCAGGTTGGATTTTCAATGCCTGTATCTCTGTCATAATTCTCCCTGTTCTGAGCAATGAGATGTCATGAGGTGGTGTTGTAGTGTGTGGGTGTGCTCATGTCTATGGATACACACATGATGGATGTTCTGGCATTTAGAGAGCACTGGAACAGTGAAGAAGCTTAGAGCATGTCCTAAGGAGGATCACCGGTCTAAGCCTCCTGCCAGGCACTGCAGTAGATCGAATATATATACAGTTCATGTGTTCAGATGCTTGGGTGCATACTCGCATAAATGTTTAAAGTTATGGACAAAAGTTATTAGTTACTAAATAGATTTTGTAAGTAATTGTAGTTGCTTACTCAGGGCAGCATGATAATATCTAACGTACTCTTTAGGGCTGATTTGCGTAATGCTGAAAAAATTAATTGAACAAAAAACTAGTGCTATCAAATTGTAAAATATTTAATAGCTATAATCACTTTTTCACACAGCTATACAATTGGACAGCACAAAGTGTGACAGAATGTACTTGTTATTTTTTAGTAATACAATATTATTTTCATTGTGTTATATTATTTGCTGCTTTAAAACTTCAAAGAATGATGGCATCGTGTTCCGAGAGAAAAGGGCATGTTATAAGTGTTTCATTCCAGTTACACTTAAATAGAAACAATAAAGTACATGTTAATTAACAACATGTGTTCTGTAATTAGACATTGGCACACTAATAAGAGCCGGAAATAAGCAGGTAATTAAACACTATTGGTGTGTGTGTGTGTGTGTGTTTCTTTGGGAGGAGATTGAGGAGAGACTTAACGTACCAGTTGACAGACAAAACATACAGGTAGTCAATGAGGAAACTTGGACAAGTGTTTTGCTCTGTCGTATCGATCATTTCGGGCAGCTCGGTGGTTCGGTGGGTAGCACCGCTGCCCACAGGGTTCCCGGGTCCCGGGTTCAATCCCAGAGTGGAGTGTGTGGAGTCTGCATGTCCTCCCTGTGTCATCGTGGGTTTACTCGGGGTACTCCGGTTTCCCCCCACAGTCAAAAGACATGCATGTTAGGTTAATAGGTGTCTCTACAAAAGTGGCCCTTAGTGTGTGACTGTGTGTGTGCTCTACAACTGGCTGGCCCTCGACCCCGTGTGGATTAAGATAATGAATGAATGAATATCTATCATCTCAGTGTATTGAATTGTTACCTCATTAACTATATTGTTTTTGTATCACATACCAATCTGTATATCGATCCAAATCTTATTATTGTATTATCTGAAAAGTAGAGATTCAGACCCCTGCATTGTACATTCCACATATTCGTTATCTACATTCATTTGTGTGCTGTTCTGACAAAATCACCTCGTGCTCGGGACGTGTGTCATCTCTTTGGGACCACCATAATATTCCCTGATTTAAAAAAAAAAAAAACAGCGCATACATATGACTCTTCCATGGTGATAAATCCTCCTTTGCCTAAACAAAGCACCCCACAGCACCTTAGTGGAACCCCAGCACACAGGATAGATTGGACAGATAAAACACATTTATTCAGTCATAAACATGGCGTGGCATCTCACATCAGCTAACTTCCACATGGAAAATGCTCTAATCCAACAACATAAATATGCCACCGACATAATTCTGCTGCCGTTAAAGCTATAGGTCTTTTTATATACTGTATAAGCACAGCTCTGTGGGAGGTCCTGCTCACAAAAAGGGGATATTTCAAAATGAATATGAAGCGATTAAAAAAAGAAGCATCTGACTTTATTTCATTACACAAGATCGCCAGAAAAGCAAAGAAATTTGTTTGATTACCAAATGAGATGCAAACTCAATGATGGTGATTGATACATTCATGGGGGTGAACAGGAGCAGGTCAGACTGGACGAGAGTGCCCCCACATTGACTGTTCAGTAGGGTGTATGGTCACCCAAGAGTACCAAAACATACTGACAGTGATGGGGCATGGACAGGATCAGTTCTTGTGGGATCCTCTTCATATTAATTTTGAGATATCCTCACATTTTGTGACCAGTGTACATTGTGATGACATTACAATACAGCAAAAATGCCAAGCAGAAAAGGAAAAAAATATCAATGAGGTTTATAGGGTTCTGCTATTACAATAAAGAGAACTGAGGGGAAAAATCTTCAAAAATATGTATCAAACAAAACAAGCTGGTCCAAGTTTGCTTATGTAGGTTTGTGATGGTGATGGTGACGTTTTAAAACATTTACCGGAATCATCAAGAAGTGACACAACATATTGCATCCATACTAGACAAATGGAAGAAAGAGTAAAGACTCTCGCACTCTCTCTAGCACTGGTGGTGAAATGTAGCCCTGATTGTCCAAGCGATCTTCAGAGGATGACTGGAGAGCCATTTCTTAATTAAACACTTACATTAAACTGTAACAAAGACTTTCAGTTGTATGACAAATAATACTGCACTGCTCACAAAACTCATTTCACAACGAACTCTTTTCGTGAGCAGTGCTTTCGTACCGTAATAAATACGTGGAGATAATAATGACAATCGCATTTTCTGAACACTAGGGGGCGATGTTATCCTCCGTCCAGGATCAGGTCCATTCGATGCATCTGAGGGAAATTTTGACTGACAAGACATCACGACTTTCTTTGCTTGAAGAAGTATTTTTGTTCGCAATAGCAGAGTCTCCTTGAAATTTGCATGTTTCTCTTGCCGGGCGCGATTTATTCTCCCACAAACGCATAGATCCTTAAAGCAAGGCATTTTGTCAAGAGTCACAGTTAAACGAGATGAAGAGATGTTGAGATGGAAGGATGACACATGAGGCCTCGGGTCTGTTCAGAAAAGAAGAGTTGATGAGTGGTGGGCGGAAAGGTGATATACATGGTAAAAGAAAATGGCGTCACGGGCAGACAAATGACTGCAGGGATACAAGAGGCCTCCTACGAGTGTGAAAGGGCTACAGGGCACACCATCAGAGTGAAGGCTCTATAATAAGTCCTTTGCATAAAGTATTCATAGGTACATAGTACAGGAAATGTAAAAGCAATGGATAGTACGACAGTACCAACTATAATTTAACGTACAATATCTTTACTGCATATAGCACGAAACCGCAGTTTACATCAGTCATAAGGTAGGTTTAAAATATATTGCTCACAAAATGTAGTGTAATATTAATGTAATATCCCCTCATTTTTGTGTACATAAATACACCTAGTGTAAAAAGGTACCAAATGAGACAAAATAACAGTAGCACCATATAAGACATCTATCTAATTCAGTTACTTTCATCCTATGATTTAGATGGAAGATGTTCCCATGTCTGGATTCCTCTCCCTTAGGCAAGGAAATTCGTGCTTGTACGTTATACCTGACCTGCCCAAATGGCTCCACTGGAATTTGAACCCTGGTCAATGTGCAACAACCGCGAAACCATGAGAGCCTCACAGTAGATCCACAGTTCCTTCAGATGGAGAGGAGCCAACGAATGTGGTTTGGGCATCTTAGAAAGATGCCGCCAGTCAGCTTCCACTGAAGCTGGTCCATACACATCTAGATTCAGACCTCAGGGTCTAGACCAGTTTAGACCAACAATGATCTACTGAAGGGATCCTCTGAGTCTGTTACCACCTCAAAGCTTTTCTGGAGAAGGGTAAGGAAAGTGTAGTGAAGAACGAAGTGAAGAAGAAAAACTTAAATGCACCATAATTGACATACGAGTGAGACCAGAGGTCTCCAGTGCTTTTTCTAAAAGGTCAGGTGACTCTGAAATTCTTTGTTTCTCAAGCAGTTTTTTTAAAACTTTGTATTCAATTCCAGAAAAATGCAAACTAAACACATTTTTACTAGTGGTCTCAGACTTTTGCTCTCTGGAACTGTGCCTTCTCCACCTGCGCTAAGGCCTGTGGTTTTGTAGTCATAAGTTAAACACATTATCTAATTAAACTAACTGGCTAAAACTTAATGTTTTTTTTAATGTGCATACTAAAGATTTTTAAACAGATTATGCAAGGATTTGCAATGCGTTGTTAGTGTACCCTGTTTATATAACTGTTCTTTTACTGTCTGTGTGGATATAGAACCAATAAATAAAAAGGATAAAATATTATCTGCAGTTTCACGAGCTTTCTCAGGTAGGCCACCCATTATGTGAGCATGATGTCAGTGTCAACACTCACAGTAAACAGGTATGGTGGGGTGCAAATTCAAAATGAAATTGGTACCGTTGCATCTCTAGTCAACCCAGTCGGCCGCTACAATGCCTCAGCACCTATCAAAAGTTCACACTCTTCCTCTCGTTCCTCTGAGTACTGAATGTTCTGAAAGTGTTAATGAGTACAGACAGGATCAGGTCAGGTTCACATGTTTCAGCACCAGGTGATGTACAGTTCAGGACTTGCTGCCTCAAAAAAGGGGCAGGTTTTTCTTGCAGCCCTGAATTGTGCTGAGTTTTGCTGTGGTGCACCAACGGGAACAACGCTGTTGGACTTTTACGATTGTTGCTTCAGTTTGTTTTGACTTTTTATTAACCCCAAGCTATTACATTTTCAAAAATTGTTAAATACACGATGTGTTTGTTCAGGGTTCACACGTCAGGCCAGGTGTTTTTCGCATTTATGTAAAGTTCATTGTCAAAAAGCTTCAAGCTTTGAACTTTATTTTTCAAGATATTCAAGGTTATTTGTCAAGATATACCTGAATATCCACTGCAAAGGTAAATAGCCTTCCCAAATCTAAACAAATCTGGCTCTGTACTGACCACTCAATGTCCGGCCAGTTTGATTCCAAACTTGACGTGGTCTCAAGAGTCTATACATTGCATTTACAATTAAGATGAGCTTAGGAAATAAGTGCAAGCTTAAAAGCCAACACGGCTCCTAAACTCATTTCACTGCCCAGAGTGTCGATCCAAGGAATCACTCGAGCATAGAAATATATTGCTTTTAAAAATGCTGCTAATGTTACTTGGAAGTCCATATGGAAAGATACCTTTGACTGCAAGCATAGCCTTGTTCAACCAGCCTAATATTCAAAGGTCAGTAAACACATTTCCTAATATAGATTAGGATTAGATTGCAGCTATTCCCCAATCCTGTGTCAGTAGCAAAGGGAATTTACATAAAAACTGATCACTATTCCTATTGATATGCAATAGTCCCAGTAATGATCATTATACATGTTCATAATGTGCTGTATATATTCTTAGGGAAGTTTTACAGCTAGCTAAGACTGACAGAGCAATTTAAGATTAATGAAACGTTTCTCCCTAGAAAACCTGTGTCCAGAAGAATTGATTCAACTTTCAGTGATTTACTTAGCTGGAAAGACTCTGAAACATTTACATCTACCTAACATTCTAGCTGAATCCACACAACATCTTTCCAAAATGAGTTATACTTCACTTTCGTGGCTTTTAAAAACAGTAATTCATGGTGTCGTGATGGTGTATGATTCAGAACACCGTGGTCCTGTGAAAAGGTGTTTGACAATACTCCTGTTCCATTAGTTTGTGCCTTTTCAGGTCGCCTTTTAGAAAGACATTGGTTTTGTCACCAGCGCTGTGATTCAAAGACTTTGATAATGTTCTTACTGATGGAAGCACTATGTTTAATGGATTAATTAAAGAGAGCCTGAAGTGCACCTTTTCTTCATTTTACAGCTTGGCATGTCTGCGAGAGGTCGCTTTTTTAATCGGACTTGAAAGAGATATTCATTAGGAGCACAATGTCTTAATAGGTGTACATGATGGAGAGATATTGCTCCTTTCTCCATAGTTATATTTTTTGGGGAAAAAATGCATTTCATAGTAATAGCTGAGCCATTAGCAACCAGTCTTTCTACTTGATCACTGAGAAGATGATGTTATCCAGTGCACCCTACAGGCTCCCTCTGACAGATCGCAAATAAAACTACAGCGAGAACCCCAACTAGCCACAAGCCTTTAGAATACTGTAAGTTATACGTCTGCCTAAATATGGTCTAAAACATCAACAGATATCCACACAAGTTCTGAGAAGAATCCAATTAAACAAAAAGACGAAGACAATGATCCAGTATTACATACTAGTGTGACCACTTTCACTTGAGATTCAGCTCACTGGAAGATGTCCTAACATTAGAATTTGCAGGTTTATTTCAGAATTCACTGTTGCATCAGGGACGGAAATGTGTCCTGACCCAGATGCAGAAATACAGGACCAGACCAAGCTTCTTATGCTGGAATGTATCGTGTTGTGTGTTGTTATTCTGGGTTGCTTTTGTAACCTTGCAAACTGTTATGTTCTTGAGCTGAGCTTTTTTGACCCTGCACTCATGGGAATGGTAACAATTTGAAACGAATTGAATTGGATTTGAATCTTTTAAATGTGTCCAAGCTTTTTAGACTTGGGTTTGTAACCTTTTCCGACTCTTCCAATTTTCCAATTCTGAAGTC
This sequence comes from Parotocinclus haroldoi, assembly GCA_034779995.1. NCBI lineage: Eukaryota > Metazoa > Chordata > Actinopteri > Siluriformes > Loricariidae > Parotocinclus > Parotocinclus haroldoi. The sequence continues at coordinate 14,684 of JAUZST010039366.1, forward strand.
CTCAGAAATCACCTTTGTTCATCCCATGATGCACTTCCTCAAGTGTATTGTGAACATCAGATTTGGATAGTTTTTCTAAATACAACAGGACACCCACTCTCGCCTAATTGTCCAGTTTAATTTCACCTTCGGATTAACTGCTAGTCATATACAGCACATGTATAGAGTGAATGAACTACTGTTATATACTCTATATAAAGTACTGATATGTAACTGATACTTAAAATACATAATGCAACTGGGAGGAGATCTAAAGGAAGAACGTTGTGTCTGACCCCTGGTGCCATTAAAAATAAAAAGAATAGCTCATGCAAGCACTAATGTATATTGACATGAATAACATCATCACTGAAAACAATTTCATTTCTCTTAGCCCTACTAAAGCCATAATAACGACCCTGCTGAATCACTGTTATGAATAGAAAGCAGCAAATGTTTCATTTTGAAGCCTAACGTGAGCCTCATTTCCTGTATTCTTTGTGATGGCATGTGGCACTGAAAACCGCAGAGCTCCTTACTTCCTTTTGCACCACAAGCTTCGTGCCTGCTATGTTTACATTTTACATTCTGTGGCCGAAGGTTGAGAGAAGGCCAGAACATAGATGAACACTACTGTCATGGAAAACAAACCAACACCGTCTCATTACCGATGGTTAGCTGGAGTATACTGACACCATAGACATAGTACACCACGTCATACGTAATTATATCAGAATGCTCCAAATGTGGTCCTACATTTATCTAGCTGTCTGCCTATCAAAAACAAGCACTGATCTTAATCAAAGTTAAACACAGAGCACCTCCACTGAAACCACACTTCACTTTCTTTTTCTGTTCGCTTAGAGAACACCAGAAGTTCACATACAACGTTTTCCCCAGTTTACCCACTCATCCTAGGCTTTTTTTTTTTAATGCACCATTGTGATCCCAATCAGAATGGCAAGAGATATAAAAACTTCACATAAGCAGCATATATAAAGACGTAACTGATCTTGCACCCAATTCAGAGCGGCAACAGAGAAATGTATTTTACCAGTAAGTGCTCTAAATCTTCTTGTTCGGCAGACTGAGCCTTTTAATCATAGACAATAGTCAATGGTAAGGCTGGACTAAGCTCTAATAGAACCTGTTAAAATATATACATTAGTGTAAAAGCTTTTCTGATATGCACCAACTGTTTGAAATCAGACGCTGCCTGCTTTGTCAAAATCTGAGGTCCTTTCACATCCCTAAGCCTCTTTGAAGAACCACATTACTCTCAGCTACAAGGAAACCAAATGAGCGGAGGCTAGTAATGTTTATGCACAATGAATGGGTAACTTATTACTGGGATGAGCATTAAAGCAATAATTCTCAAAAGTTCAAGTTGGTGAGAGAATTACTACTTTACATTTCTCCATTTAGAAGGGATGATGGAGAAGACCTTGCATCCCCACTGAATTATTATTTTGCAAGCATACAAGTATATGGATACATGTAACGTATGACCATTTATTCATATTAATTCAGCACAGTGGGAATCTTAAACTCTTACTCATAACTGTAGTGGGTGAAATGGTGTGTTACCCTTTCGTATATATCATCTAACCCAATGCTGATTTAATTGCTAGATTATGCATCATGCAGAGTACGACTACTTCTACATCTGCTAAGGTTCCAAGTCTGCAAGAACAAAAGTCTGAGATCACTAGCTAAAAACATTTGTCTGTCAAACATTGCCAGGATTGCAATATTTCTGAAACTTTCTACCGTGTAGACTTTATTGTATTTCTAGGTCAATTGCACGTGTTCCTGGCTGCCATGAAAGAAGGAAAACATGAAACAAAGTTGAAATTTACAGTTAGATTTCATTCTTTAATAACCTTTAGAGAGAATGCATTGGAGAACAATATCACAACAGTTTGGAGAAACCCAACATGAGGAAATGTGACAACTGAGGTAGAACCATCAACGAGTAAACCAGAAACAACAATAAATGAATCTTATACGCATAATCACAAATCTTGCAAGGTGAGAAAGTTTGTGAAATAAAAGCTTATATTAAACCAAAATGCAATAGCCTCAGAAATGAAACGTATACAGTTCCACAAACATGATCAGCAAGGAAGGAACGATAAACTGCAAGAAAGATCATTGTAGCACGTTCAGGGCAGTAGTGTATTTAAAAGGTAGGTTCAGTTATTATAGGGCATTCGAACTAACCTGACTGTAAGCAGAATTCATAACGTGGTTTCAATACATAACACTCTGGAGACTACATTACCCATGAGTACTGACTGCACAAGGTTCCATTAAACGTTCTGAAATTCACAACACAAGTGTTGAAATGGGGTTGTGTTACAACATTACACACATGGACTGTTTGCCCAGAAACGTGACGCAATGCCAGCATGTGCAGTGTAGCAGTTTGTGGTCGAGTGCAAGTGTAATTACACTATAATTATAGTCGTACAGTCTTTTACCAGTCACTAACCCAAAGCACCTGTCAATCTTAATACGTTAATATTAATACTACTTTAAAACGACTAATAATATTAAATGTAGTAAATATGAATACTGTAGTAGTGCTAACTAGCTAATCATTAACTAGTCTATGATGTCATGATGCACTGCTTTATGTTAGACTGTCAAAGAAGGTCATAATAAACATCAGCAGAACGTGAATTATGGAAACTTACAATTGGTAGACGAAATAAAACCCCAAAAAGAACAAACGTAAAATATGAATCCGCTGTTTCTTAACCGATACGTTTTCTATACACACGCTATTAGATGACTAGGTTAACAGTATCTCAAGTTTTTTTTAAACAATAGTTTAAGCACCCTTGGCTGGGTTGATTTTCTAAATGAAATAGACTGAAAAAAAGCTTTAAAATGAAAAAAAAAGAAGACTAACCCAGTATTGTGCAAAGGTCATAGGCCACTGTTAGATTTGATGGTTTAGAAATACACTGCTCACAAAAAAAATTCTAAACAAATGAGATGCAAACTCAATGACGGTGCAGAAGCAGGTCAAACTGGATGACAGTACCCCACGTTGACTGTTCAGTAGGGTGTATGGTTACCCAAGAGTGCCAAAACACACTGACAGTGATGGGGCATTGACAGGCTCAGACTGTCCAGCAGTTCTTACGGGACCCTCTTGGTATTCATTTTGAAATATCACCTAATTTTTGTGAGCTGTAGCATCTCAGGCTCTTTACTTTGTTTTCCTTCTTACAAAGTGGTTTCTTGGCTGCTACCCTTCCAAATAGACCATTCTCGGTCCATAAAAGGGTCAACTTGGTATCCACATGAAACAGACAGATGCTGCGACCAGCTAGTGTAAGGGGAGGGCACACTAAATAGCGTTCTTCTGAATTTCAGTTTTTCAACACTCCATCCAAATGTCTTGTATTTTCATGTATTTGAATAAAAAGACTGAGTAATAATTATAAACAGTCATTACAGAATGGCTAAAACAATGGTTTATCTAATCCAACGATGACCAAAGACTTTCACACAGGTACGTAGATTTATAGGTTTAAATCTTAATTTGATGAGTTTTCAGTGTTATTGCCCTGTTTATTCTGGTCAAGGTTTCAGAGGTCTGGAGCCTATCCTGGAATTCCCTGTGCACTGGTGAAAAGTGGAGCCTTTAAAGGAAAGCCAGTACATATGCTGTTCGTACAATTTGTGCCACTCTTAACATCTTGAAACCTGATTGTTCATTCAGTTAATGTTTACGTTGGTTCGGAGCAGAAGTCAACAGTTTTCATTCAGAAAATCAACAAAATATGTCCTGTTACAGCATATCGTTCATGACCTGGACGATATGAAGACAATACAGATCTCACAGTGAACAACACACTCATACTGATGCTTCCAACACAGCAGCTGTATGAATTGTGTACTTCTTCGTAATTCAGTTGTTCTGCAAAACGTATTTTCAAAAATGTTTTTTGTCACACAAGGTTTTTCAGCATTTGCCTGACCAAAGAAATCCACGACAAACCCCATGTGCGTTCCATGTACATGCATGTGATAATAAAAGGGTAGTACAAATGTTGCTATATAGAAACATTAACCAACTACAGAACCCGTGAGAAACCCTGTTCTCAAGGGGTGTAGCATTTACAGTCTATGCTAACGTTTAGGGGACCCCCTGGATGAATCAGGTTTGTGGTACTTTCTGAAAAGCCACCAAACCTGAGAACGTCATCTTTCTACAAAAGCATTTAATGCTTACGTTAAAAAACAACGGAACGAAGAGTACATTTACACGCACTATGTAATCGGGTAACTGCAGAAATAGTCAGACTTTGAGTATCCTTGCACTTGAGTAAATAGAGAACGAGAAAGCTCTGGCTTTACATGCCTTAATCAGATTTCTACTCTGTAACCAATAATATCAGAAACCTCATGTAAACTTAACAACTTTAAAATTAAATGATGAAATTCTTAATTATCTGGAGTATATTCAGCATTTCAGCGTCTCTGCACTGTTTAACAGCAGTTTAGTTCCATGCCTCTTTTAATTCCAGGGTTGCCAGAACCAAAAATCCAAGAATCAAGATTCCATTATCAATGGAAAAAGAACTCAAGTAAAAGCTAAGTGTTTAGAATAAGTGACCATGGCAACCGTGTTGGTTAGGTTTGCAGCGACTAACTAATCTGAGAAATTGGGTAACTGGTGTTCATGTTATGAGAAATCTGATTTCTGAGTTAAATCCAGCTCTTTATTAGATTTTTAAATCTGAATTCTTGATTAAAGTATGCTCTATATGTGACGACTTAAATAATCAGATAACCGCAGAAACCAGACTACAGTCAGATTATTAAGTGCATATGAATGCTCTCAAAGAACCCTGAAATATGGCACGAGCAAAAGTTTGGGCACCTCAATAAACGTTTGCACAAGACTGTAGATACTGTACGATTTGGGATTAGTTTCTCCTCTGCTTTTTTAACAATTGCTCACACTGATGATCAAGTTGAGCATGATAAACGCATAAACAAATCAAAATACATCGAATATGCCCATATGGCTTTGTGGTAAAAAGAAATCTGTCCCTTTTATCAGATTTCTAGATTCTAAGCAAAAGAAATCTGATATATTATGTCTTTCATTAAAGTGACAGAGAAAAGGTAATAAGGCACGAGAGTCTTCTGTTGAAACAGGAAGCCACTGCTCAGCCAAACATGTACATTTAGAGAGACATGCCAGCCTGAGGAGAGAGACTGAAGAAAGAGACGTGTACCCAACTCAGTCACATTAATCGTTTCACAGTAGGTCTGTAAGTAGCATGTCAGCCTGTATTCCTGATATTTCTTCCCTTTTTATTCCAAAACAAAAACAAACAAACAAAAAAAGAACTCATCTCTAAAAGTGCTAATAAGATGCAAAAAGGTGGAAGACCTGCTTACAAACGCTTCTTTTCTTCTCTTGCAAATCTTTGAATGACAAGGAGCAGAGGAGAACAGTGAAACTGCAACAAAACTGGTTACACTGCATTTCTGTATCATCCAAAAGGGAACAATTTCTGGTTCCCTCATCTTTTCTGCATGTTTCACAGTTCAGATCAGATGTTCCCGAACCTGAGGGGACACAACAAGCGGAAAGAATTAACATTTGTTCATTGGCCGTAATTATTTCCAGTTGGGTTGGTTCATTGAGGAATGGCTTCATAACAAATTATACAAAATAACGCAGGCACGGTTCAAGAGCGGCACATCGAGATACAGATTTATGTATTCAGTGCTTTTTGCAACAGAGCAGTGGTTCAATGCAGCTTTACAACTATCTAGGCCCACATCCCCAACTGAGCACTGAGTACCAAGTCCGGTCACGGTCTCCAGACCACTAGCAAGCTTTCTCAGTCTTGTTTCGGTCTCAAACTCATTTGGACATGGTCTTTGGGTACTGTGGACTCTGAAATTGTTGTTGAGACCACCCGAGTCCAGTGAGTCTTTTTGAGGTAACAATATTTAACTGCTTTTTTCCATTGTTATTGAATATCAACAATCCATTCAAACAGAATAAATCAGTCTTTTCTCTATGTACCTATACCAAATCTGCACTCGGATTGGCTAACAGAGAAAAACAAGTCATCGCTCTTGTTGTTCAGTTTCCAGTCAACAAACACGATTTATGAATCAATAGTCTGATGTTGCATTTTCACCAACTATCTTAGTATAGGACAGCTTCATTTAAGGGGAAATTGAAAAGTTATATTTTCAGATTACATGTAAAAAAAAATACATAGTATTCTTTTGACAGAAAAACAAAAATGCCCAACATTTCTTTAGATTCACATTACTGTATCTCTGTTGAGCTGCTGTGAGTGTAGTGTAGTCTGCACCCTGATCAACAAATATGTGTGTGAGGCACTCTTACCTGGAGCACAGAGAACATAGTGTCCTATATACTACAGCCAGGGTCCACACCCCGGCCTGACCTGCTTCGAAACTTATACACTGTGGTACCAGACACGGCAAAAATCAACCCGCGCACTCTTGCGCACTCTCACAGCAACTTGTAGGTCATCAGTCTTTCATCAAAGTTTGAAACCCAAATGATCCCAAACTGTTTGATTTAATAGAAGAAAATTTAACATCATTATAATAACAATGAAATTTGCTGTTACTAATACAGACTAACATAGCAAAAGTTATTTTTGTTAGTATTCTTCACTGTAGTAGCTGAGTAAATAACAATTGGACTGATAACTTGGATAATAATACTGTAATAAATAATAAAATCAATGATTAATATTATTGTTGTTCATTACAAGTATTGTTCCTGACTCTGGGTATCTGGGTCAATAATAATCATCATCATTTTAAATTGTTGTTGTTATTTTACATAAAAGTGAGAAACATTAAACCACATTAAATCTTATTAAAGTTTTATTTTAAGTTTAATCTGACAGATAGACAGTAATGTCCTATAGTAAATAGCTATGGTAGCAGTAATAAGAATATTTTTTTAATGTTATTGTTGGTAAATAATAACAATAGTAATAATTATATTAATTAAAAAGGTACCTTCTTACTCTGGTTAATACTGTAATAATATAATAATTATTACGTATACTTCTCAATAAAATTAGGGGATGAAATGAAATATCCCATAATGAAATACCCTCTAATATTTGTAAGCAGTGTATATTTTCTCTTTTTATAAAAAGAAAACCAGGTTACAAAAAAGTTTTTAAAAATACTGATTATTACAAATATTATTATTTGTAAATACACTACTGATATTCAACATGGTCGTACATTTTCTTTTTTAACCCTTTATGATTGACATAATCAACTTACTAAACCCAGCTTTACATATGTGGTTTGTGGTACCGCCTATACATTTCAGAGCAAAAAAAAAAAAAAAAAAAAAAACACTGAGGACAAAATGTTCCAGGGCTGAGAGCTCAGTGTTTATGGCCTCTGCTGCCGCTGGAAGAACAACCCAAGCAGCAACAGTCTCACTGTTGTGTAACAGGGGGGTAAACTTATGCTATGGGATCTTTAAGTGGCTCTCGCTTGTAAATCTATTATACAGCAAAAAGTCAAAAGTCTAGGCCTTCTCTCGCAAGCCTACTCCTTGTAAACCATACACAACAATGAAGCGGGTGCACATGTTCATACACAAAGCTATATGTAGGACAGATTTGTCTGGTGTGAGGGAGGGCTCGGTCTTGTTGCATAACTGCTCTATATCGGAACAAGGCACTAAAAGAACAGGGCCATGCAGCGTTGTGGCTGGAAACATGCAGTCACACACACATTCAGCAACCAGGAGTCTGACATTTTTCGCTGACACATTAGTGATGCCACATAAAGCAGTGCCAAACATCATAAAAGAAGAGTCATAATTTGTTTTATATTATTGCTATATTAGCATTTGTCATGGACATCTAGAAGATGGTGGTGAAAATTACCACCATGAAATGGTTTTGGGGGAAGTACAGTTAAAGGTTATTTAAAAACCTACTAATGTATCTAGTAGTATGTCTGTTCTTTTGTGTTGCTCGACTGTTAACAGTAATCAGGTGGGTAGTAGGGTAGGCAAAATAGAAAAAATCTATCACAATATTTCTATCATTTACACCATATATGTTGTTATCGAAGACAAACTCGCTCGATAGTGACAGATTCTTAAAAACTACTGTTCAAATATCTTATTTTAATATTCAAAATGTGCTGCACTTCATGCAATTAAACTGGATTCTTTTAAGTCTTTATCAAGAAGCATGCAGTATTTTAGTTTTCTTTAAACACTGCCAATTTCCTTATGCTCCATTATGATAACATGATAACATATTTTAACGTATCTTGTCATGTTGCCCACCTTTAGTTGGTAGCTGTGTTAGTCTTGAAACCAATATATTTATTTTATCACGATAATATCATAGACCTTAAAGGTGCCAAAGAAAGCAGGACGAAGGAGAGTAAGAACCAACTTATCCTGATTAAGAATTTTATTGATGCGTCACATCTCGGGTGCATTTTATTCTGACTAATTTGTCTGTCAGCACTGTGTACCTGTGAACAGGTGAATAGCATTCAGTGTCAATGCTTCTGCACAAAAGGTGGCCAACCTTGTTGATGTAACTACACTTGAAATGCCTTAAAGGGCAAACGCATTCGCAAACAGAAATGAGCAAGTATCCATGCGAACCAATACCAAAAGCTGGCAACAACAATCTCCCCCATGGCTACAGGTGTTCTGGATTTAATTAAGGCAATACATAACAGAGGCCAGAACCAGAAATTCCTGAATAGGGAGGAATAAAAGCTTCCAGATGCAGGCGTCATGAGCAGAAGATCTGGCCGCTCAATAAAAAGAAGGAAGTCAGCAGTGGGTCCTGAAAACCTCTCGGTGAGAGAGCAAGTTCTGAGTAGATTAAGATTGCTGTAGAACAGTGACCTAGCAGGCTTCTTCAGTGCAAGTGTTTTATTCGCATTTGCGTCATCTTTTTAAACATGTGAAAATTGAATAAGGAGCACTTGAGCGAGATTAAATTTGGACCCCAGTGCGCCATCGCTTTCACAGAGTATTCATCTAGTCTGTCTTAATACATAATGAGTGCCCTCGCTGCCTACTTCCTTTGTGGGACGTTCTTTAAGAAGAGCCTTCTAACTGATAATGGCGCCCCAAGACTGGTTAATGAGACGGTCTAATGAGTTACAGATTGTTCAAGCACTTCTACATGGGTCAGTACTAAACATGTACTACAACCACTAGGACAAAAAAAATGAAGTTTTATGGGTCTGGATTCTAGTATTATCTTAGATCTATTTCTAAAATGTTCCTGAGACTCTTACAGTTCTCACATGCCCTGAACAAAACTCTGTGCTCATCTCATTTGTCAGGGTATTGATTCCTCTCACCTGTTACACAATTCCTTAATGACATCCATTGCTATTTAAGCACCTTGCCTAAAGCAGATGGGGTGAAGTCACATTATAGAGTATAAATAGTATTTAATGGACACTTTCAGAGTGTGAGGAGTTCAAGTCTTTTGCTTTTTTAGCAGTAAATTTCCAAAGGACCAGAATAATGTTTAATAATATTTAAGGCTAATAAGCTTGATGTCTCACTGGGAAAATAAACAAAAAAGGATGTATCCAACTAAACATGGAAAAAAATGTATGCAACCTAACTAGGGTTGCTTGCTGGCAGTTTTTTGCTGAACTGTTCCTAAAACCTTCTAATATTCAATATAACTAAACATTTTCCCTAGTGTAGCTGTGCTTGATCCTAGTGTAGGCAGCCTGAGCGGAGATTTGGACTGTACAGCTTCAAATGCTCAGACTGTTGTAATCTGGACAGAATTAATGTGAAGCCAAGATAAGCCGAGATAGACTGGAGTAATACATTCTCACATTTGCTGAGTTGCTACATTGTGAACAGGCAGCGGATTATATAGCGAGACAGTAGGGCAGCCAGCCAGGGTCATGTCGCAATAGTCTAATGTAGAGCTTATGTAAGCATGGACTATATTAGTGGAGAGTTCTCTAATGTGAATGGAAACAGTGAAAGCTGTTTTCCTACAGACCAGCTGTTTTTCTATCCTGTCAGATAAATACTGGGTCATATTTGTGCAGCGTGAGGAGTCAGAGTAAATAAGTAATGCATCTTTTTAAGGAGAGGTATTTTTAGGGGTAGTGGAGGAAAATAGTTGGCTCTGTCTGACATGGAGCTCAGCGATGAGTTCCTAATAAAATGTAGAAATAAGCAACAAGTGATCTTAAATGCTGGTCAAAATACTGGTAGTATTTAAGTAGAAAAAGCAAGAAGATGACTGTGTGAATATTATGTGCAGTACCCAAGTACTACATGCTGAAGCCTCACCTGAATCTTTGCCCTGAATGGTGTGGTTCACGTGGCACATGTGACTTGGTCCATCCTATGATCCAGCTGGAAAGCATCTGGTCTGTCCTCTGGATTAACAGCCAGCATGTCGTGCAGGAGCAGCCGGATGGCATGGGACATGGAGCTTCGTGGCCTCTGTGGGATATGTAGCACCATTCGGGGATTCTCCAGCAGGGCCTCGCCCACAGGCACGATCTCACTGCCATGCCGGATATATGTGCCCAGCAGCTCGCGCTTCGACTCGCTGTCGATGAAAGTGATCCGCTCGAGCATGGCCCAGATGATAATGCCGAGCGCGAAGATGTCTGCCTTGGCAGTGTAGTGGCCCTCCCAGACCTCGGGTGCCATGTAGAAGTCTGAGCCGCATGCTGAAGACAGCCAATACTTGTTGACGTTGACATTCTTGTCGATGTGTTCTGCGTGCTCTTCAGACCCGTCGTCCAGGTGCCCGAGGCCAGCACACACCTTGCTGAGACCGAAGTCGGCCACTTTAACGACGGGCAAACCAGACCTCTGCGAGATGAGGATGTTGTCAGGTTTGAGGTCACGGTGAACGATGTTATTGTTGTGGAGGAAAGCCACAGCGCTGGTCAGCTGCTTCATGAAGCTCCTGTTGATTTGTGCATCAGGTCGTCGTGACAGGATGAACTGGTTCAGGTCCCCACCTTCACAGAACTCCATCACAAACCAGAGGAAGCACGGTTCTTCTGGATAACCCAGGATACGCTCACCTGGAAACACATTACAAAAGGTTGTCACCGACCTCAGGAACCAAACAGACTGCAAACAGAGGTTCCGAGGTTCTGTTATATTCAATGTAGCTTACGGGGTAGGGTCATCGTTTTAAACCAGGGCGATTTTGGAACAAAACTTATATTTAAAGTGTATAAAATAATTTGGTTAATACAGTAACTTAATACTTTGAAATTGGGGTGGGCCATATGGTAAAAATATAATCATTATAATTAAAAATATTTCACGATGCACGATCATGAGTAGCAACAGATTCTTAGAAAGTACTATGAACTTATTATAACATTATTTCATAAATAGCAAATTGATTTATATTGAAAATATTGCTGCTGAGCCAATTACACTTTATAAAAAAATATGCAGTCGGTCAGCACAGCATATATCTTCAATACGCTCAGAAACGCACACCATCATGATAAAATTTATCAGGTTACGATAAAATATCACCTTATTGCACAACTATATTTTAAATACACAAGGCATTTTAGATGCTGTTCTACATTTAATGTTTACTTCACAACTTCACACCACTTACAATTTAAAAGATATATTGTATAAACTAAAGTGTAAACTCATCTGTTATCCTTAAAGGGTTTACGGTGCATACAATGAATTGGGGCTGCAACTAACGACTATTTTAATAATCGATTAATCGGTTGATTATTTTTTCGATTAATCGATGAATTGGATATTTCAAAAAATATTTTCCATGTCTTTAGTCGGAAATAGAGAATTGAATAACAGAAAATAAGTGCTTACAATAATTAAATAATAATAGATTAAAGTAAATAAGCTTAAAACTGCTGTTGTTTTCTGGAATGAGAAAGACAGCATAGCATGAATATAGACAGATCAATGTAAACAGGTCAATAAACGTTTTATTTACAGCATTAGGTTAAAGCAAGTAAGTAACCAAAGCGCAAAAGCTAAGAGATACGCACACACTGGCACAATATGTACCATAGTGTTTAAATACCTAATTACACAAATTAGAGTAGCTCGAATATGTTACCTTAATCTCTGTCTAAATGTAAATCATCCTGCCTATACAGTGCAGTGTCTTCACTCATACTCTGTCAAGCTAATTACACTTAAATTAAAAGTAACACACATACTCTATCACTGCCATTATCCAGTTTACAAACAAAAACAGCATAAACCATGCTATGCCAGTTTGCATGGTAATCCTCATTCGTTTGCTCCAGTGCCAAGTCAAATCACTTTTGCAAAGCTTGCATGTTACACATTTCTTAGTTGCGTGAAGCGCTCCCACACTTTTGAGGATTTAAGCCGAACCTTCTTCTCTGCATCGGTCATGTTTCTTTTGTAGAATGTATTAACTTCTTAAT
>JAUZST010039377.1:0-27137 GCA_034779995.1 Parotocinclus haroldoi
GCGTGGTCACCTCCCGCTGGTTTTGCTCTTGTCAACACAACTTTTCGGATTTCCTGACCTTTGATAAAAGCAGAAATCCTCCCATATCTCGCTGATCCGCTTTGCATCCGCTCGTGTATTGTGTATTTTGTCTTTGTATTGTGGTGACTTGTGGCTTATTTTTCTCTCACGTTCTTTGGTCCGATTAAACAGAATTTTGGTGCAAATAAGCGAATAAAAAAAATAAAAAATTAAAGAACAGTACGATCACATAAGTGCAGTATGATACTGTTCTAAATACTTTCATATTGTGTGTTATTGTGTTAATGTATAGATCAGTTGTAAAACTGGCTAAAATTCCAATATCAGACCGAGGCCAATAAGTGAAAGAAACTCCATATATTTGGTAATTATATCTTTTCCACTGATATATCGTCCATCATTGATTATTTTGAATAAATATTCTTTAGAAATGTTAAAAACATTAACAGATGAGAATCTTATTGCAGATTAGAATAATAATTAATTAAACCTGTTTTATATTAACTATATCCTACTTGTTCAGCATTTATAGTCTTACTTACACACACACACACACACACACACACACACACACACACACACACACACTTGTCTTTCTGACATTCTACAGTTACTGTAATATACTGTAATTACTTAAGGCTACACTGACAATTAATCCTAACCTTAATCTCGGTATGAGGAAAGGCAAAATAGATTCTAAAAAAGAAAGAAATAAAACAATTCATGATTTCACATAAACACACACACAAACACACACACACCTGATTAACTTGAGGGAAAGGAGGTGCTGGACGGTTTGGTCTTTTAGTGTAATTGTCACATCGGTGGTCGCACTTGAGTGAGGGTTTTAATTAAAATGATAAATCACGAGTCATTCCTAAGCACATTCATTCCCTCACTCTCTCACTCAGTCTCACTCGCTGTTCCAAAGAGTCAGCCTTAATCAACAAATTGTTTCTAGAGCGTCTCAACGGCCAGATTCACACTGGTGGATTAACAGGCAGGGCGTTAACTGAAAATTGTAAACCATTAAACCAGCATGGCCTTAATACTCCAGACTTCACTCTATAGTTGATTCTTTTTTAACCTTAGGAAAATACCAGGACAGGACGGCCTCACGGCAAGAAGGTCCCGGGTTCAATCCCAGAGTGGAGAGTCCTGGAGTCTTGCATGGGTTTACTTCGGGTACTCCGGTTTCCACCCACAGTCCAAAAGACATGCGTGTTAGGTTAATGGATGTCTCTAAAGTGGCCCTTCATGTGTGACTGTGTGCGTGACTGTGTGCGTGTGTGTGTGCGCCCTACGATGGATTGGCATCCCAGCTAGGCTTGCTCCTGATACACAAGTTCATCCCAAGACTAGTCACACACACATGCGCACACACACACACACACACACACACACACACACACACACACACACACGTCAGTTTAGAGTAATCGATTAACCTAACACGCATGTCTTTGCACTGTGGGAGGAAACCAGAGTACCCGAAGTAAACCCAACGCAGACACGGGGAGGACATGCCGACTCCACCCAGAAAGGACCCAACCCTGGGACTGAACCCGGGACCTTCTCGCTGTGAGGCGAACCACCGTGCTGCCTGATTACGGGTTGTAACGATACACTCACGATTTGATCCAACTGAAGCTGGGTTGGAAAGGATTTGCGAATAATGGAATTCTGTTTTTCTTCATGCTTTACACAAAGTCCTAACTTTATTGGATTTACCAGGCTATACTGTATCATACTGCACATAGACAGAACCCAGGATACTAAATTCAGCACCGAAATGAAAAGGTTAATGATAAGCAATATCCATTTCATAGAACACCTTCATGCATCTGCACTACAGCACCGCCGTAATGAGTAGCAACGCTGGAGCTGCTTGTGCTCTGCCATTACTGACGACGGACTATAAGACACAGGATGACGGAGTGCCTATGTGATGGACCATGAGGCTCTCGATGAACCAATCCAGAACAGCCCTCGTCCCAATCCTACACTGGGATTAGCTCATTAGCTTGTTAACAGGCAACTCATTAGATTGAGAGGCTAGAGACAGAGCTTTTATACCCTTGATGTTGTCTATTTCGATCAGTGCCCTGGAAGCTCTTATCTCAAAGAGATCTAGGTAAGCCACTCTTAGCCTACATACACTCTACAGATTACCTTTACCCATAATCCCACACAGCCTGCACTACCACAAGCTGCATTGTCGTCGTCCCTCTCTCTCCCTCTCTCTCTCTCCACTATACATGTCCTCCTATCCAGCACTGGTTCTAATTTATCCTGACAAATGCTGCTTGGATATCCCAAATGGACTGCTTCTCATGGTCGGAGCTTGAACTCAACCGGGACCGTGGTTCGGATATTTCCAAATTCGGCCAAATAAGAGTAGAATTGCAATATATGCTCACCGATCGCTTTATTAGGTACAGCTCCTTGCTTCTACACCCACGGCCCGTTTGTTTAGTTCCCCTTGCCATGCAGAAACACTACGTAGTCCAGTAATTACAAACTGTAGTCCATGTGTTTCTCTACACTTTGGCAGTCCTCTTTACTCTACTCTCGAACGGTCCGGACCCCGACAGGACCAGCACAGACCAGGTACTATTTGGGTAACATTCTTAGAACTGCACAGACGTTGTGCTGATATGAGTGGATCAGACACAGCAGTGCTGCCAAAGTTTTACTCATTGACACTGGTGGACTGACTATAGTCCACCAACCAAAAATATCCAGCCAGCAGCATTCTACGAGGACGGATGAAGGATTTTGAGGGTTGGCTAACGCAAACTGTACAACTACAAACGACTTGCTGTCACTGACTTTACGTCTACAAGGAGAAACGATAACGCAGACGTGTCTAATAGAGTGCGCAGTGAGTGAACACTGTGTTTAAAAACTCCAGCGAGAATGAGCTCCCATAGTAGCAAACAGTACATTAGCTGCGTTGGTCCAGACCATTACAGAACTGTTTAGAGCGAACAAAGGATGTAGAGAAGCGGACCGAACTACAAAGTGCTTTATATGGTTAGTGGAGATGATACATTTACATTTATAGCATTTAGCAGACGCCCTTATCCAGAGAGACTTACAACTTATCAGTTAAGGGCCTTGCTCAAGGGACCAACTGTGGCAGCTTGGCAGAGGTGGGATTTGAACACTGGACCAGAAGGTCCAGAGGCCAGTACCTTCACGGCTAGGCTCCCAAAGTCCCATAAAATAAAATAGACAACCGATGTAAGATGCTATTTAAGATGCTGGACTGAGGGCTCTGGACTAGAAATGAACTAGAAATGGGTTGAGCTCGCAATGTGAACCCTGCAATGGACTGGCATCCTGAAGCTAGCATGGATTCTGAGCTAGGCTCCAGACCCTCCCCTGCAACCCCTGACAGGGCTGAACAGGGTGGGGATTGTGCCATATTCATATCTAGTTTTGATAACTACTGTATATCGGGCGTAGCAGTTTCTGCTCTTTATATTCTAGAAGACTACATGATCACATAAACACACCCTTCCCCCACACTCGTCTTGTCCTCCTAGCCACTTGGAATGACATTTCCCTCTATCCCTCACTACAGTTCCAGGTTAGGACACTCGCCTGGGGATTAAGTTAAATCTGCGCCAGGCTCTTCCTCCAACCCTCCTCATCCACAGCAGTGGAAAGAGGCTTTACCTAAAACCTGTTTGGGGATGGCGCTTCTGCGGCACGACAGAGGGAAAGGGGGAGAGGGAGAGAGAGAGACAGATGCTCTTCGCTTTAACAGCCGCAGACTCCAGCGGGGAAAAAAATTGAAAGGGAATGTGAATTTTTAAATCTAGATCGTGAATTCCCTAAATGTACTTAATTGAGCCTAAATGGCAAAGTCAGCTGACGCAATCAAAGAGAGAGGAGAAGCTAAATAATTTGACGTGACTTTCAGATTTTTGTTGCTTCTAATCACATTGGCTTGTAAACCAAGTGAATATGGTCGGTTTTCCTCCCTAATTTGGTCATCTCCAACTCCCCTGCTAATGCTAGCTTTAGCTCTCACTCCCACATCACAAATTCTGCAATATCCTTCCAAAGAGGATTCAGACTAGCACAAAAAAAAAAGGACAAACAAAAAGTCATTTGGAAACTAAGCTCGTTAACGAGACTCAAAACTGCAACATCCAACAAGATCTCAAATAACACAGCCTTTGTGGGAGTGCTGATGTCATTATAAAGGAATTTGGCATACAAGGATACGCTCGCTTCCAGAGGCAAAGATATATAGCATCATGTGACTGTGCCAAGTGTGGCAGCACTATGCCTTACTCAAGCGGCTAGCTTTCAGATGATGTAATTAAACCTGAGTGTATATAAGTAGAGAAAACTCTTGAGAAACGAACACGTTCCGGTTCAGGTTTGAGGCTTGATCCTTAAATATGAAATACGACTATTAAATCTTGTCATGTTTTAAGTTTAGTGCTGCATTAGCAACTTCACGTGATTTGTAGTTAGGGGTTGCGTTCGTCGACTGGGGCATTCACTAGTCGTAATGTAAACGTCCATCCATCGGCAAGAACTCGGTCAGCACTTGATGGAAACTCCATCCCACTGCTCTTCACTTTCTGTACAGTACACGATGAGCTAAATGCCGCTGGTTCGACACTGTGTGTCTTCTTTCTGGCGTACATATCCGATCTCTGAGTCCGACGTGGGGCATTCGCTGGCCACGTTGCGATGCCTTAGTCGACTAGTCGTAATGTAAAACTAAAACGGTGCCGAGAGGCAGGACAATGAAAAAAAAAACAAAAAACATAAAACGGTCCTGATCAAAGTTTTATAGTCTGGAAATACTTCAGAAAATATGAGCCTAATTTTACAGTAATCTGCACTGCAGAGCTTAATTAATAAAATAGAAGGTAAGGGAACACAGGGGGTGCCGTCCGGCAAGAGGGCATTTAAGTTAAAAAAAAAAAAAGAAAAAACAAACAAACAAACAAAAAAAAAGAAGTCGTCCCGGAACTTATAAACACAACAGTGCTGATAGTGCAACACATAAGGTAACCTTCAAAATAGAAAATCCATCATAAAACTTGACTATTGGACTGTGGTAGCCTAGAGGATAAGACACTGGGCTATGGACCAGAAGGTTCAGGGTTCAAACCCCGCCTCTTCCAAGCTGCCACCCGCAATTGCTCGGACTGTAAAACTGTCTCACCTGTAAGTCGCACTGGATAAGGGTGACTGCTTGATGCTCCAAGTGTTAATGCTCCAATTTTTCAATCCGCCATTTCCAAACCTCGCCGTCTGCGACCTCTGCTGACGAGAAACACAGTGCTGTGATGATCCAATTGTGCCGCGTAACACCGAAGAAAACGAGCTCTTTAGGTATTTGGAAAGGAGGTCCCACACACATCAGTAGCAGATTCATTCATTCATCATCTTCCTCTTAATCCACACGGGGTCACGAGCCGGCAACTCTGGGCGCAAGGGCAGAAACAACCCTAGACGGGGCACCAGTGCATCACATGGTGCACAGTCATACACTAAGGGCCACTTTAGAGACACCAGTTAACCTAACACGCGTGTCTTTGGACTGTGGGAGTACCCGGAGTAAACCCACGCAGACACGGGGAGGACATGCAGACTCAACACAGAAAGGACCCAGGCCGCTGCATCCTGGGACTGAACCCGGGACCTTCTTGCTGCGGTGCCGCCCCACCCCAGATCAGTAGGATTTCATAAAAATGCTTGAATGTTGCTTATTTTCATTTTATTGTACATATAAAAAGGCCGAATTGTTTGGAGTTGGAAACGAGTTGGAGTGAGGATCCGGCTCAAACACATATATACCGTAATGTATGTCGTACGTGCTGAGTGAGTTCAGCCAAGGCACTGAACACCAGAGACCTTTTCATCTCAGCATTACAGCACGATAATGAGGCCCAAGACGGAATGCTTCACTTTCAACAACCATCATTAGTTTAAATCAGAAAGAAGAAGAAGGTAGGAGACGTGATGAGGAGAGAAACAAAGTGGAGGCTCAGAAGGTCCTTCAGCAAAGAAACATTCACATCAGGACATAAAAGGGAGTTGACAGTGGTTGCAGAGTTTGGATTAACTGATCTTGTACCTTCTAAGACTAGGACTGTGGATTAAACCGCGGTGTAGTCAAGGTCATCCACGTGAGGAGTCTATATTGTGTGCACTAACTTCTAATGATTCGTTTGGTCACAGTATGTCCAATACTTCAGACGAGCCTTTCGAAAAATGACTTTTAAGCCTCATGACAGTCAACGTTGCGTTCTGTGGGAGTATTACGGTTCCAGTTTCATTTCACTTTCCAAACAAATGTCTTTCGGTGCTCTGGCTTGTCTAAATTACTCCTACAAAGTGTGGAAACCAGAGGGTAGAGTCAAGATGGAGTGTATGTTTTGGCACCCTGAGCAGGGTACGTTTGAACCTCATGCCCACTGCATAGCATAGGATGGCAATAATGAGGCATTCTGAAAGCCAACCACCACCACAATGAGGTTCAAGCTGCATTCAGGTCTTCCTGTCGGAACCTGGAGTAACTTCTAAGCAAGTAAAGGCCTCTCTCACGTTGGCTATTGTTTCGAGTCCAGAATCAAAAGAACACTGGACAACAATGCCATGCTGCTGCAAGATGAAAGTCAATGCCTTCCAAAATGAACGACTGCCTGTTTGCCAAAATTGCCAAAGATCACATGAACAAGGCAAACGGGCAAATCAGGAAAACGTCTTGTGGAATGATGACACCAAAAGAGAACTTGTTGTTTGTTTAAATTGCAAGAGTTATGTCTGGAGAAAGGGAAAAAAAAACAGCATTCCAGGTTAAGAACAATATCAATACCATTGGTCCGGCATGGGCCTGTATTGCTGCATCTGGCCCAGGATATCTTCCAATCATGGATGAAACGGTGAATTCTGAATTATACAAACAACAATACAAAAGTCAACAGCAAGCTGTTCCGCCAAGCATGGTTGAAGAGAATAATTAAGATTTTGAAACACCCATAGCTATGACCTAATAGAAATATTGTGTAGGCAGTTCATGCGAGGAAACCCACCAACATCCCGGAAGCTGTTGCGTTTGGAGAACTGGGCTAAAGCCGTTGTGCAGCATTATTAAAAGCAAGCACATACAAAATATTGTTTGTTGCTACTGCATAAACAGTTGAAAAAAACGGAGGCAAAACCACAGCCGCCACCCATCCCCATACTTCTTACATGTCCTGCTCGCTTTGCCACAGCTCCAGCCCTCAAGACTCGAGCACCGAGTGCAGAACACAGACGCGCATGATCAGAGAGCAGAGTCTGACCAGCAGAGCCCACAAGTCTGAGACCAGCAATTAAAATACGACTATTCAGCAGTTGTCTTTGCCTTTTTTTGTATTTGCCATGTTCGCCTGTCCTGCTTCCATGATGGTATGTACTAGGCACACACGCCACAAGTCACAAAATCAGATTATCTGTCTTATCTAAGCACGGTTTCCATGTTGTCTAGAATAATTAACCTTTAAAACGGCATTGGGTATCTTAAAGGCGTGCATCCGTTCCTGCGTAGGCCTGCAAGTTCAGCAATTATTTATCAAAGACGTGCCACGGTGCTAACCAAGTCATAAACTCTGTCTCTGCGTATCTGCCTACGGTCCGCTGCATTAACACGGGCGATTATTAAAAATTACCCTCTCGCCCTCTCTCTGCTTAACTAGGCCGCAAAATTGATTTGGATTCTTTCCGCCATGTGGAACAATCACGCTGATGTACAGTTATTATCATCCGGAGTCTGAGTAGTATTGCATAAATTAATCAACAACTTTATTGGGCGCCTTCATTTCAAATGCAACGCCTATTCACCTCTAAAACATACTGGCTTCACATACTGCCGATTCCAGAGTAAAAAGAAAACCGCCGTTTCCACACGCTACAGAAAACACACAAACACGCACACATGCACAAATAATATATCCAAAATAATATCGCATCAAATGCAATCATTTTGCTTTATTCATGCTGTTAATCCTTAAATACATATGAATGCAGGTGTAAAAAAAAAAAAAAAATCAATATCAAATTAATTGACGTTGCTACTTATGGGACGAATACAAACCGGGCAGCCTCTTGGAACCAATTAAATTTGAATTCGGAGTATAACTCCGAATGTAAACCAATATCCATGAAATAAATTTTTAAAACCCCATAAACAACACTTTAAAATATGATCATATTTATGCCAGTTAAAATACACTTTACAAGATCACTAAATTTCGCCAGGGTACAAAGTACAGAGTTCAAGGCCAGATTTTTAGTTCCTATAATAATTTGTTAAAAAAAAATTTATGGTTAGAATTGTTAATTGCTAAGGAGTCGGCATGAAGCACCATTTAATGACTTTACTGCTATATACTCTGGCCAAATGTCCATTTCTGCTTCCCAAATTACGGCTGCGAGTCTTATTTACGCCTCCAAATATCGAAATACCTTAAAAAGACGTCTCAGTGTAAGGAGTGGGTTTGCGGCTGCAGGCGCAGAGGCAAGATCAGACGTACGCTTGTCAGAGTCAGCAGTATGATCTCAGCTTGCTGCAGACCGTTTTGAATAATCCATGCACGCTTTAATATGAATGCATCACAGTTTATGCTCAGGTGTTGGTGACTGTGGCGCGTCGTGTGAACCATTTGATCGAAACGGTGCGAGATTTGTCTAACCAACGTCTTGCGTTTAGTTTTGAGAGTCGTATTTTTGCCAGCGTATCTGCACACGTGCGCGAGCGCGCACACAATGGGCTGAGAGCTGAAGTGGGTCATGGAGAAAATGGTTTCAAAGCGATTGTAGAAACTGGGTTGTGCAGCGTTGTGGTGGAGGGGTTTAAAGCTGCTGGGAGAGGAGGAGGTTCGGGGAGAACTGATGCGCTGTTGCTGGGTAGTTATCAGTGCAATGTAAAATAGAAGAAGTGGGGAAAAGTATGAGTAGCAACTTAGCATTTCATGTCTGCTTAGGGATCGGAGATGGAAATGTTCTTATTTTACAGATTAAGCGAAGATCTGAGGGAGGAACAGGCCTCCCTGAGAGATAGACCGTTCTATGATCAACACAGGGGTGGGCATTGTAACAATACTATCGTGCTAATGTATCGTGAGAAAATTTGTTATCTTGATAGACAATACGCTATTTTGAGCTTCCGAGGACTTTGTCAGTGCTTACATTTATATACATTTCCAGCATTTAGCAGACGCCCTTATCCAGAGCGACTTACAATTAATACAGTCTTACATTTTTAAGCTATTGTGGGTTTAAGGGTCTTGCTCAAGGACCCGACAGTGGCAGCTTGGCAGAGGTGGGATTTAAACCCTGGACCTACTGGTCCAGAGTCCAGTACCTTAACCACTAGGCCATGTCGTATAGTTGGCGAAAATAAAGGTATCATTTTTTTAGATGACATAATAATAATAATAATAACGGGCAGCACGGTGGCTGGCACCGCCGCCTCACAGCAAAAGGTCCCGGGTTCAACCCCAGGGTGGAGCGGCTTGGGTCCTCCCCGTGTCTGCGTGGGTTTACTCCGGGTACTCCGGTTTCCTCCAACAGTCCAAAGACATGCGTGTTAGGTAAATTGGTGTCTCTACAGTGTGTGCCCTACGATGGATCGGCGCCCCGTCTAGGGTTGTTCCTGCCCTTGCCCCCCAGAGTTTGGGGGTGGGGTGGGCACCGGCCGGCCCGCCACCCCGTGTGGGTTAAGCGTAAGATAACGGATGAATGAATTATTGTGTGTTGTAGTGTTGCACCACAGCTTTGTTGTTTCGATTACATCCTGTGAAGTCTTGGATCTATTACTCTTTTAGAGCCCGAGTTGCACCTCGTGCCCGAAAGAGTGATACAGAGAACAGTTCATAACACCACATGGTCACTAGGGGTCAGAATAGACAGTATAAATAAGGGACCCTCGCTGAGGTTCGGTACTGTTTTTTTTTGTTTTTTGTTTTGGCTCCAGCCATCGCTTGCTATTTAAGTCCGTATTGGTGCCCAGGAAAGAGACTAAACGTGTTTGTTTGAGCCATGACCTAAGATTTAAATGAAGCCTATTTTTAAATCCCTGATTAGACATTGTTCGGTCCGTCTAACGCCCCAGTGACCTTTTGTTTGGTTGGTGCTGCATTGTACGTGCTGCAGACCTAAAGGGCCCTGACCGTCTGGAATGAGTTCTAACTATAGTTCTGGTTACAAATGCGTCAGTGTCCGTGATGCTTTAGTAACTGTCATGACGCTCACCTGGCTCAAAGAACCCAATGGGACTCGAACCCAGGTCACCGCGGTGGTATCCTAACACCCAAGGCCACTCTGCCACCCTGTTGTTTTACTAACCATTGTGTTTTATTTTTTTTTAAATCCTTTAGTGAAAACACTCAACTGATTTTCTTTCGCTGAGCTTTTTTTTTTTTTTGCCGTTGAATATAAAAGCAGCGATAACAACTGGAAAGAAATGATCCAAAACAACCAGCAAGAAACACTGTTGAACTTCATAAAAACTGTTTATTTAGTTGCACGGGTGATGGCAATTGCTTAGAAAGATGATTACGCAAAAAAAAAAAAAAAAAAAAAAAAGCAGAAGAAGGAGGTTTATGGCTTGTTGTAGAGATGAGAGATGGGGAAAACATCCGATAGCACCTTGATATAAAAAGTTTACAGATATATTAACAGATTCGTCCATAGATTCTTTTGTAAACATAGCAAACCAATATAAAAGTCTTTTAACACTTGAGAACGAAATAAAAATGCGAAAATAATTGCTATAAACCCTCTACGGGAATCGAATACACGAGAACGCAATTCAAATCAGCATCGTTTAACAGGATCATTTCACAAACAAAACAACAACAACAACAACAACAAAAAAAAAACCGTCGACTGAGAAACCTGAATAGTTCTTTTCGTTTTGGAAACGCCTGACATTTTCAGCTAAAAAAAAAAACAAAGGGACACGATCGGAGTTCGCAAGAAAGGGAGCGAGACGTTTGGCGTGACGTACGCTTTCACACGGTGCGCGTAAACAGTTTTAGAATAGAAATCTGTGCCAGTAAGAGGACGGAGACGCCGTTAAGCAGCTCATCGCTTCGGTGCGAGGTACCGCATCCACACACGGGTCATTTGAGCAATGGTTTTAATTGTGGGAAATAATAATAATAATAATAATAAGGAAACGAATGTGCCTTAAAGAGTAAAAGTCTCTTGAACAGAACACCAGGCCTGGATTTCCTAAACGTTCCCAGCTTGCTTCTGACTGTGTAAAATCAAACCTCGTAACCTGGATGTACCTCGATCTGGAAGGTACCCTTTTTGATTGGTCCTCGTTTGGTTGAGGGTTAATAACCGCTGTGCTATAATACATGTGTGTTATAGATAGATTTTGAATAACGGGAGCGGGGTTCGACTGTGTATAAATGGTTTTGCCAATACAATGCATGTGACTAATTGATCTGTAAAAGAGCCCAGATTTCTTAGGTCAATCTAAAGGGCAGGTGCGAAAAATGACGCACATTTGAGCACCATGGTTCTTCTTAACGAACTGCTAAAAGCCCTCATTTGTTGAAGCATGCACTCAATATATCTGGACGTTGTGTTTCAACTGTTCACCGAAAACACAAGATCTGTAGGAATCTGTCATTGCTGTTTTACTTAAAGGTAGAAATACAGGGTGCAATTTATCGAGCATGGAAGCCATACGAGAGCAAAGATCAAACTAGGGGCCAGGTACTGAGCCGATACGCCATTAGCACCACGGCTTAAAACGTTCCTCTGCCCTGCAAATAAAACCCATCCTCCTTTTTTCAGATTAGACGATTTACTTGTGATGTTCTACTGCACAATTTGACCTCTTTTTGTTTTCTCTCGCACAACTGAACCTTATAAAACCAGGGCCTGGTGCGAGTCGAGTCTGGATTTCTCCTTTAGCTGAGGCTTAAGTTTATTGTTAGGGACCTCGGTCAGTGTTTGTGCAGCTAAACTCCCTTTGCATTTCCTTTACCGTTGCCAATAGCTGGTTACACTGCGGCCTTTTGGACCGCACGCACAAACAAACTGTATTATTCATTCAAGATCGCGGTAATCCAGAGCCTGAGGTCAACTGAAGCTGCATTTCTGTGCTAGCTGGATAACTTTAGACAGACGTTCGAGCTTATTTTGACCTGAGCCGCACTTTCCTACCCTTCAAAAGCAGTTACCACATGCGAAAATCAAACTTAGCCTTAAGATGCCAGCCCAACCGCCATGGTGAGCACGGTTCGAGTCCCGGCAGTGCATTCTGGCCAGGACGGGTAACGTACATGCGTACGTGACTGGAACGTCCCCTAATCACCCTGGGGTGGGCTTGCATCTTAGTCATGATCCTGACTAAGAATTTGGGATTAAATGTAAAAAAAAAAAAAAAGTTTTTAAAAACGTGCAAAAGGCTTAGGGCGCCATTCGATTTGTTGTTCGTACTTTTGACGATCGGACCCAAACAAAATTTGGATTCAGATCCCCTTTTGCACTGATCAAGCAGACGTTCGCCTTTTCACCCTGTTCTCCTTCCGAGGAAATGGTTTCTTGGCTGCTACCCTTCCAAATTTTTCAGACTACAGAAGAGTAAACTTGGCATGTAAGAGAAGGTGCCACTAAACACACGTCACTGTCGCCTACAGAAGCTGTTTTTTCCTTCAGTTTTTTAAATACCACTGCAAATTTCCATTTTTTCCGCTTTGTATTCTAAGAACAAGACTGAGAATTATTCTAAATGATCATCATACATTTTCCGAAACAATAATGGGTAAGCCTTTTTTTGCACAGTGCTGTGAATTGGGATAACTTAAGACCAGAATCAGAGCCTATTCGACCTGTTTATTGTGACGTGATGAAACCGAACTCGCTGCTAAAAAAGACCTTTATGGTGACAAACACAACAAACACATGCAGGCACGAAAACCGGACAAAGAAACAGAGAGTAACCAGCAAAATGTGGTCTTGTCCTACCACGCCGTGGAAAACCAAAATAAATAAATACTCGCAAAAAGAAAAAGTTCACGGTCCAAACGCTGGAGCGCTATCGCCCACGGATAGAACTTTCATTATTGCTACTAGTTTCCGACACCTAACACAGAAATGGATTCAATGGAAGTCCAAATGGAACGGTACACAAAGCACGCTTTTTTCTGTTGGGTTTTTTTTTTTTGTTTTTTTGTTTTTTTTTACACAGAATAACGCGTATTAAATTAGAAATGGAATCACACACATATACACTTTTCACTTTGCACAACTAGATCGACGAGGGACGTGCACCCGTGTGCATGAGACCGTACGAGGACGTTCGGTGAGATCAGGAAGACGCGAGCATCCGGGGATCGCCCATTTCTAACACCGGGACAAATTTGGGGGTGGCGATTACTTTAACGGTGGGAAGAGGACAGAAAACCTGTTTTTCCCTGCGTTACTCATCAGGTGCAAACGTGAAAGGGATCTTGCAGAAACCATTTGCGTCGGAACGGAAATCGCCCTGCTGCCGAAACGGAGGAAAGATCCGAGTTCTGCGTCATCGGGAGCGCTAAAGCTTGGTACCTGATGGTGTCGTTCCTCGCCTCCAGCGTTCCCTCTCAGCCCTGGCTCCCGCACGAGGACAGGCTGTCATAGAGAGAGTCGCTGAGGGATTCCGGGGTCTCCAGGGCCTGAGGGTGACCGGGAGACAGGGCGTCGTCTGGCCTCTCTCTGACCAGCTCCAGCCCAGGGTCTCTCACCACGTCGGGGTTGCCAAGGCCGCGAGCTTTGCCGCGGCGTGCCTGAGCTGGCTGAGGCAGGGCCCTGGGGTCACCGTCGCGGCTAACCACGGCGTCGCTCGTCTTGGTGCGCTGAAAAGATTTGAGTCGTTGAGTTACAAACTGACAAGGTGGATTCGCGTGCGCCTGGCTTTACAGCAATCCGGATTATTCAAGTGTAAACATAATGCTACCGATTGTTAGCTCACAGACCAGAGACCGTGATCTCGGTTGATGTGTTTAGAGACTGGGCTCGTGTTGTTGTGCATGCTCTGCGTCCCGTATTTGGACCAGGCGGCACATGTGTGTATGCGCCCGTCCTATTGGAAGTAGTACTCCTTCGTTTGTTCCCCCAACCAACCTGTATATTCTCGTACACCTATGACTCTGTAGAACTGGTTCATCATCATCTGACGCATGGTTGGAACAGTACTTTGGCGTAATTTATTAAATTATTGCGTATTTCCATTGGGACTTACGTATCGGTGTGACACGTTTGCCTCGGAAAATTCCCCGTTCTATTTACACTACAGTAGCATAAAAAGATCGGGGTCTGTTACTGGCAAACAGGGAACAAAACCCAAACGAAACTTGTGATTTAGGATGTTAAACATTACCTAATGTGATAGGTCCATTAAGGATACTGGATTTTCAGGGTTATCTATAAGCTCTGTGTGCTTTATGTGGCTTCTGTCGTGTTTCTGCAGGAACTGAAAAAGAGGCCTCACCCTCCTAAATGAGCTCTTCTGGGTTACTGGTTCTAAACCCTCTCCCGCTCCAAGATAAACATCAGATGGCTCGTTGGATCCTTTGAGGTTGGGAAACGTCCAGTTTTTAGCAGGGCCAGACCTCATCGGTGCTCCACAGACATCAAGCCCTATAAATACAAAGCTGGCACTTAGCTGATCATAGGTACGAGCAAAGTTACAGGCTGCCAGGGCAGATTCAAAATAAACAAACGTGGCGCTCAGTTTACATTCTGCTCTAAACCAAAAAACACTCTGTATCCTCCCGGCCTTCCAAAACGCATGCTTATCTCCGAAAACATCGGCCGTGTCGTTTTAGGGAATGTTTTGGAAAAGTTGCTTTGTTTATCCGTTTGTTTTGGGGAGAACGTCGTTTCTGTTTAGCCTGCTCCGTTTGGAGAAGTTCAGAATTGCGCGGCTTACGAATTCCTCTAATATGAACGCATCGTCCGCTTTGGTCCATTGATATGTTCCAGGAATCATGAGACCAGTCACTGAGAAGGAGCCTGCACCGTTATTTTGGCGGAAATCTCCTCGATGGGATCAGTATGACACACAGTTCTCAATAGCCTTGGTGCTCTACAGTGCCCCTAGAGGACAGAAAGTGCAGTTTTTAGTTTTGTCGTAAGGCAGAATGCTTTTGGGGGCAATCCACCGATAACGTATCCGTTCCTTTTGATTAAAAAGCCAAGCGATTAAGGTACATCCCATTTTGGCGCACCCATAGGTTGGTTGTTTACCTTCATTTTTGTGCCATACCTAACCCTAATACATACCCACTAATCAGGAGGTCCGTGACCTTTTTTTCTTTTTTAAGAAAAGCTATTTATTCAGCTTAACGAGCACCAGAAGCCTTACCTTCGTGACCCATGTCAGCCATCTGATTAGGTGCAATTTTGCCCTCCAGTGGGGCGCCATCCATTTCCTGACCCATAATGTAATCTTCATCCAGAGAAGATAGCTCCCTCTCCAGAGTCCAGGCCTTGTGGGGAATTTTCATCCCTGAGCCGTGTCTTCCCTGAGCAAGGGAAGCATCGTTTTCCCCGTGGGCCTTTCCTTTGGGGATGCTTTTACATCCAGCGTTGACGCTGTAGTCAGGAAGAGGGAACGTGCCAATACCGCTGTCCAAGGTATGAGTGGAGATTCCTGAGCCTGGAAGAAAGAGTTTGAGATCAGGCCAGACCAAATAAACACAAGACATGGGATGATAAGCAACCGAACACATCCGAGACCGGAGTCCATAAAATTGCGCCGAGTTCACGGATCTGAAACGAGAAGTCTCCCCTGAGCAGAGCTCTTCTGGAAGGATATTCTGCACCATGTCCACCAGCCCGGAGGTCATAGCACAGCATGTAGGTGAAGGTGTGAAGAACGTGTCTGCTTGTTTGTTTATTTGACGTCACGTCAGCATCAATGGCTATTCACGACAGGTTAGGGTAAAAGCCTCTGCAGCTGAGGAACCTCACAGTTCCTCTTTCTCCCGTGATAACGCGTATCAGGAACTGGAAATGATTGTAGTACTTAGTACGCTGCGTCCAAGTCTATGACTTTTACGTTCCTGCTTTTCTCAGTGCATAGGAACCCTGAGCGACTTGACTAGAGTAGCCAGAAGTACCACCCACTCAGACACAGGGAGGACTCCAAAGGTTGGGATCGAACCGGGGATCTGTGGAGCTGAGGGGTGAACCCCTTGCATCACCGTGCCACCCTGAGGACCATGTCAAGAAACTAAACCGGTGTGCGCTCGTGATTCCTGAGCTTTTGAAGGCTTCTCGAGAGATTTCCCCTGACCGGTGATTTCGTTACGAAATCTAAGACTGCTTGTGACATCAGCAGACCCACCTGCAAAGCGCTCGTGATGAACGGAGTCAGCCAGGTTCTCATCTGACACGCCGTCCACTTTGCTCATTAAAGAAGAAGCCTGGGATACAGAAGGCAGAGGTCAGGATCTGGAGTTACGAACGTCCGCGAGTGACGACGGTCACAATGACTCTACCTTTTCCATGTCATCACTACTTCTGGTCTGACTAACTCCGGTCGAGCTGTGGTGGCTGAAAACCGGTCTGGTTTTACAGTCGAACGACAGACGCCGATGGGCCACGCTGATGCCTCCGGCGTCCTTTCCATCCACCCTTTCGGAGAACAAAGACAAAACTTATTTCATAACATCTGACACATTCCTTTATCAGACACTCACTCTGCGGGCGTGAACGAAGCGTTGCACGAGTCAGTGCGTAAACGGCGTGCTCAAGGAAACGCCTAAGTGCATAGCTATGAGAACTCCGTCTGCCTTGACACGCTTACCGGTTAAGCAGCTGCTGCATGAAGTTATCGGATGGCACTCCCCTGTACATGACAGATAACTGGCCTTGGGCCTGGTCCATTACCACCTCGCAGGAGTGTCCCTTTCCTTGGCGGTCCAAAGCGACGCCGTTCACATACGCCCGTTCCTCTTCCAGGGCTTTGTGAAGCCCCTCTGCTTTTTCCATTAGCATGGATATGTTTAAGCTCTCGGTCTCTGGCTTTTTAGTGCCCCCTTTCGAATCCTTTCCCACAGAGGATATATTGAGTTTCCATTCTCTTTTATCGTCTTTGCCTTTGGACGCCTCAGGTTTCCGGCTGAGGGCTGGCAGCTTACTTTTCCGTAGCCCGAACCAGTTGGCGATCCCGCTGGACGCCTTCTGTTTAACCTCGGGTACTTGACTCTTATCCTGCTCTTGAAGCTTCAGCATATTTTCCTCGATGCCTTTCATGACCTTTTGCTCAATGGACGACTGAGGGCTGGGTATCGAGTGCCTCTTTTCCTCCGCTGGCTCGGTCGGCTTCGGCGGGGGAGGAGGAAGGCTCTCGCCGAAGGTGGACTTCTTCTTCCCGGCTCTGGATTGGCTTCTGTCTTCAGATTTGGACAGGTACCTCGGGAGCTCGTGAGTAGGCTTCCCGTCTCGGCTTAAGGACGGGGGTACGGTTTTAGTTGGGGATTTCAGAAGAAACTTGCTGGGGCTGCTGCTGTGGGGACTGGGTATGTTTTTCCCAGCGTACGACAGACTGTGCGGTGACGAGGTTTTAGCGTAGCTGCGCAAAGCTTGTGCGGCTTCTAAGTTAGTGGACGGCGCGGGCATTTTGGACTTTGGGCTCTCTAACTTGGCGAGGGACGCTCTGGTGGACTCGCTTTCCTGTTTTGTGATAATGGAGCTTGCAGGCAGGGGTTTGTTGCCTTGCTCAAGCTGTAGGTAACTTTGTTTTGAGATTGCACCGTCCACGTGAGCTGAAACAAACGACTTTTCTTCCACGGAATCAGTATTTTTGGACAGTCTGTGCTCCTCGGTTTTGCAATCAGAGTTCCTGTCAGCACTTTTGCCTTTGTCACTCGTTCGTGGAGGTTCTCTTTTCTCAGCCGCCTGAGGACAAGCTGCTGCTTCTTCTGGGTTCCTTAACTTGCCAAGTGCAACCAGGCGCTCTTTGAAAGAATGACTGGACTCATTTGAGTGTCTGCCCATGCCTGTCTTTTTGGGGATGGGGGGAGGGTCGATCTTTTTGCTGGGCGAGCCCTGTGTGTGGTCTTTCACCGGCTCGTTTTTCTCTTGGCTCCTGGACCTCATGCTCATGCCAGTCATATGAGATTTCTGCGAAGACGACTGACTGGGCAAACTGCGATGGTTGGCCTGCTTGTGCCACACGGGACTGTCCGGGCTCTCTTCTTGGTCTGACAAGTCAGAGCCCAGAGAACTGTCCTTTTGGGACTTCAGACTTGTGGGCCGTTCCGGAGCAGTGCCTCCTTGCTTTAGTTGGACTCTTTCCGCATTAGAGCTGGCATAACGCAGAGCTGAGCTGACCTCTCCTAAAACCTGCGATATGTCTGTGCCGGTGCCGTTGGCGAGATCGGAGACATTTTCATAGTGTGGTATTTTCTTGGGTGTCTTTTGTGAGGGTGCAGTCTGGATGGTTTTCCCTGCTCGGCTGCTTTTCGGTATGCCACAGTTGAACTCTTTTGGCACCACTGGAGGAGGATCATCAGGCTGGGGTGGAGATGTGGGCGCAGAATGGGTAGAAGGGAAAGGCTCTGATTTGGGACTCTGTGGCTGTTTTGGTCGCTCTGCTGTGGTCGCCTTGCGGGTAGCAACCGGCGATTGGTGCAGCTCGTAGTTATTACTGCGACACGGGATCTTTGAGGTTCGTGTGAGCTGAGGGCTGAGGCGGGGCGGAGGGTTGGCTGCTGGTGCACGCTCCACGATGGTGGGAATCTTGAGAAACTTGAGAAGTTTCGAAGGGGAAGACTTGACCTCTCTCAGGCAGACCTGGTTCGGGTTCACAAGCTTCGAGCTCGAGTCTTGCGCCGCGCTGTCCTTCACAGGGACGCAGATCTCGTCCAGCACTTTGGACGCAGTGTCGTTCTCATTGGGGGAAAACAGCAGCCCTTTATGGACAGGGGCGCCACTTTCTAACTCGCAATACGCGTCCGACAGGGATTTCTTCAGACCGAGGGGCAGCAGCTTGGACGTGGCGGGGTGGACGTCGGTGCCATCTTTCTGCAAGGGCTCTTCATGAGGTCTCTGTGATGATTTTAAGTGCTTAAAGTCTTTCTGGAGACTGGAATCGTTAGTACTGTCCGGACCAGTTTGTTCCTCGCAGTGGCTACCACTCGACCTGTTTGAGGACTGGGAATCCTCCAAACCGTCTGCGATTCTCTTCTTGTCTCTTGTCTCTATTTCTGTTAGTGCAAGGGAATTTGCTGGTGCATGATCAGGCACTCGGTTAAGGTCTCTTTCGGCCACTGTTAAGTTGGGAAGAGGGTCTGGATCTTCTTTAGGCGCTAGTTCGATGGTCGGTTCCAGCTCTTGTTCCGTTGTAGGAAAAGAAACCTCGGCGGACTTCCTGACACCTTTGAGTTCGCTAGTACCTGTGCTAGGCTTCACATTGCTCTGAGAATCTTGGTTTTTGTGGAATTCAGGCAAAGCCAAGTTGAGGTTATCGACGGTAATGGCGTTCGCAGGGCAGCAACTGTGACCGCCGTTGGCTAGGCCGACCAAGTCCTTATTGGATAGAATCAGACAGGTGTTACAGCTACCACACTTCAGACTGTTGTGCTCTCCTCCGTTAATGCAGACGCAGGCGTCCTTGCAGGAGTGAGGACAGTGCGCTTTGGCCGCGTTACACCTGGGCGAGTTGTCTCGGCAGGCCAGGACGGCCTCCTTTGAAGAAACCAGAGCTTGGCTGTATTCGCAGAGGGAAGAAATGTTAGAAGAACGGTGATAGCGCAGAGGGTCCGTCTCCTCTAGCTTACGGAGGACTTCCAAAATGTGTGCTTTCTTTTTTAGAAACGGCGATAAGGCGTCCATGGAGGCGGTGGTGCTTTGGGTGTCGGGGAAGCAGGTTTGTGCACACTCTCCATTGCCCTACAGAGTGAGAAAAAGGGAATGAGTACGGAAAGTGCCCAGACATGCTTCCCATAAGTGCAGTCTCGGACTCTGCCTGCGCCCGTGTGGGTTTGCTCTGGGTGTTACGCTCTCAGTAGGTGCCCTCAGTTGGCACTCTGTCTGGCACATATTTTTAACAGTGCGATGTTCTTACCTTGGCTTGTGCATTCCTCTGAGTCTCGAACAGTTTGTTTGCATCAGTGTGCTGGAGCTCAGAAATGTGTTCCAAACAGGACCCAGTCTGAATCGAAACAAAAGAGCTTTAGTTCTACTGATTACGGCATTCGTAACACAAGTCTCGATAGCACGGCCACAAGTAGGACGTTTGATTTAGTTACTCATGTAGAGTCAGGGACGGAGTTGAAGCTTTTTGGAAAAAGACTTACAAGTTTTTTAGAATCAAGACCTAACGCTTATCCCAGCCGGGACTGTGCTGTGCCGCCTCGGGACCTAACTTGAATGCTCGTCACATGCCACATGCACACACCATTGCTTTAGAATGTGAACGTCTCTGGAACCGGGATTAAAACCCTTATCGCAACTCTGAAGCATGGTTTAGGATCACTGTGGTTTTGTGCTGTCTCGTTATTTACCATATTTAGGAAGAGGGGTGATTTGGTCTCCGTTTCTGGCCATAGAAAATGTTCATGTACGTGTTTATTCTTAGTATTATTATCATTATTATTGCTCCAGCCTTTAAAATCCTCCTCTGCTCCCTGGAGTTGGTTTGATGACTGGGGTTTAAAGTGGCTCTCATTCCGACATTCCTTAGAGTAACTGTTTTACTGATTGTCCAGCTACAACAAGACAACAATCCACAGTGCAACAGGAAGGTCTACAGCCCCATAAATGCAACGGCGAGGCATGACCTGTAGGGGGCTCAGGCGATTTCACGAGCTCGAGAGATAATCTACAAATCTCCAGCTGTCATATAAATCTGATCATCAGCCCACGCCGTGCTACTATAAAGGGTTCATATACTTCTTTTGCCACCTTTACATACAGCCAAAGATGTGCTTTTCGGGAGAAGGGGGCTCGGATAAAGATCAGGCCACGTTTTTTGAGCGATAACACAGACGTCCCGGTCCATATCTGATTCTCATGTCTTTTCCCTAAGAAAAAAAACCACTTTCACATGCCAAGTAAACAGGAAAGTGAACATTTTCCTCAATTGCAGTGCAAAACAAACAAGTCTGGAGACAGACGTTCATCAAAACAACAGTAAAAATCAGAGCTAGACAGAGAAGCTTCAGCAGAGCACGTGATGTTTGGAGGATTTTTTTTTTTTCTTACCTGCTGGTGAACACATGACTGATTGTGCAGCTTCTCTTGGAGGAGTTCACATAGCGTTCTGTTCTGCCTCTCCAAATCAAACACTCGCATTTTCAGCTTGATGCATTCCTCCCGAAGATCCTGCAAAAGCCATGTGGTGGAACTCGCCTCAGTTTCACGGAGACATTTAACCCAGCGCAGCGAAGCTGCTTGTCTAACTCTCTGAAAATAATGTCGTTTTTTTAAAGACATACGTTACCTTCTGGTTGAGAAGGGCCTGGACCACGTGGTTGGCTACCTACAGACATCAGAAAAAAGCCAGCTCAGAACATACAAAACTCTCCAGGATGTCTCAAAGGTGCAGCATCGTGGGTCACACTGTTTATGGAATGATGGCTCAGTGGTTAAGCCTCTGTAAACGCTATTCAATAAAGTTAGCAAGCTTAAACCGCGACTCCAAAAAGTTCCCAGTGTCGGGGTCTTGGTCAACCAGATTCATACATCCAGACCGAGCCAATAACCATAGGACCTTCGAGCCTACGACTCACTGTAGCAGCAGTCCGGAAGGGTCAAAAACTTCCACCCATGTCACTCTTTTATATATATTTTACTCGCTTTCACTCTCCCACTCGGTCCTGTCCAATTCCCAAGTCCCTCAACAGTCCCTGCCAAATGCTGAACCCCAACACTGATAGGGCCATGGGCATGCACTTCTTCACACAGCTTGAAACCACTTCCTGCTTCTTTCCTTGTCAAATGGAAGACGAGTCCATTTAAGCTTTTAAACCACACAACTAGCGTCCATAGAACATCCTACAGAAATAAAAACGTGACTATGTGTTGTGTTTGAGGTTTCTGAGGTCATTGGTTCATCTGTCAACCACAAGGCTGAGGGTTCAAGTCCCAGCGCTGCCAAGCTGAAACCGTTGGGCCCTTAAGCCCATTGATCTTTGGTAGCTTGGGCTTGGATCTCCTACCTTGTAGTCGCTCTGGATTAAAGAGTTTTTATGTTTGTTTTTTTTTGTAATCTGTGATGCACAATGCACAGAAAACACAATAAAGGAAACACAAGAAATAGAAAACAATTTCTTATCTATTCAGGACTAAGAACTTACTTCGTCCAAACATCTCTCGTAAGCTTCTCTCTGGCTCTCGTTGGCGAGGGAAAGGGCCGAGTTCTCAGCCTGATCCAAAACACAAAGTGAGCATGGTTGAGTGAAAGGGCAAAAAAAAAAAACGCGAAACATTTTGACAATACAGGAATGTTTATTCTCTAAAAGGCATTTAACCTTTAAATATAAAGGGAATTTATTCCCGAGCCCATCTACGTCCCACACTGCCCTAACCTGAACCCAAACCCAACCTTGGCCCACCTGAACCAATAAGAACATTTTAGGATCCAATAAGATACTTATTTTTTGTTGCCATGACAAAACCACAAGCTCTTTTCAACCATAAATCCAGAACCTCAAAGTGTAAGAGTGGCCTCAGTTCCCGAGGGCATGGGTTTGAATCCCCGGTGAGTCAGTTCTGGGTTAGGATCTGGTCCCTACCCTTATCTCTGACCAAGATAAATGAGGGCTTTGCTTAGCTTTGTTTTTAAAGTTTGCATGTTCTCCCTCTGCCTGTTTGGGTTTCCAAAGATGTCTTAGGTTAACTGGTGTCTCTAAAGTGCTCCAGTAAGTGTGTGGGTGGGTGTGTGTGTGTGTGCGCATGTGTACTTTCATGGATTGGGGTTGGTCTGCACCTTGCACTCTCTGCTGCCGGATAAAGCGTCTCTCTACTGTCACTGCATCTTTATTGTAAATAAGCTTCTCCTACTTTCAAAGGAACTAAGCATTCCTTACCTGGGAGTCAGAAAGGTAATTACCCAGCAGGAATTGCACTCAGAGCCTGAACGTATGCCATCTGTTGCTAAGAACAATGCCTAAGCCCCCTCTACCCGTCCACCAATGGGAAGGGACCAGCACAGGACAAACAGTGAGCAGATATTCCTGACACAGTCAACCATCAGGCCAGTAAAATGGCCACAGGGTTCCTCTGGTGGTTCCTTCCTCTGACAGATGGGCTGACAAAGGACGCGGTCAGTAACCGTATACCTACAAACCGCCCTCTACAGTAGGCAATGCTAAAAAAGCGCATAAGTTTGACTCACTTGTAGCTCTCGTACGCGCTCCAGGAGCTCACTGCTGCTCTCCTCCTCCAAATATGATTCTAGGTCCCCTTCCTCTGACTCGAGGTCCTCCTCGAGCACCCTGTGCTGGGCCTCTTCAGAGTTCATCTGTGGAAAGGTATGGGTAAACGGTCAGGAGACTGGATATTAGCAATCTAGGACAGCAGTGGCTCAGTGGTTAAGGCTCTGGACTCCTGTCTGATTGCTGGGCCCTTCAACGGGAGCCCCAGCCTTCACGTGAGCACTGGATCTCAATTTAGTTCTACGTCAGGCAACTTTACAAACTTAAATGGGCAGACCGAAGCAGACAGTGGCAAGGAAAGCCCTGGCAAACATTCTAAGGAACAAACCTTGAGAAGGTGAAGACTCAAAAGCAATCAGACCTTCTTGTAAATGTAATGCCGTCCGTAAAAACAAGCAATAGTTTGGACAGTAAAGGCTCGGGTCTAAAGAATCTGGTCTAGTTGGCTCATTGGGTAAGGCACTGGACTGTCGACTCAGTGATTGTGGGTTCCAGACCTCACCCCATCACTAGGTTGGATAGGGTTTACTGTCCAAGTCCTGACACAAGGTGAGGTTTGTCTATTGATTACAGAGCTGTGTTCGGTTCCTTGCAAAAAGTCTAAGCGAAGCTCCACCTTCCCAAAGGCTCCCGAGTCTTGTCGGTCCTCGGATCGGGTCTGGCTCAGACTGTAGTCAGGTGACACGGACCGCAGTGCCCATGTGACACTATGCTTAAATGTTAGGGCCAGTGTTGGGACTGGAGTCGGGCAGGACCGTACCTGGTAGCTACGGTAACGGTTCAAATGGTTCTGAATAAGGGCTCGTGCTTGATGTTGTGAATGTAAATGTAAATACTCTAAAAGTCTGGAGTCCGAATCCCAAGCTGCAACTCTTGGACCCATGAGGAAAAACCCATAAAACCTGTTCGTCTCCGTCGCAGATCGATGTAAATACGGCAAATGTTAATCAGCCGAACTTGGCAGTCGAGCTATGTTTTTCTGGAAAGGTACGGCGTGTAAAAAAAAGGCAGCACAATGAACTACACATGGTCGAACAAAGCAAAGCCTTTCGCGGTGTGAAATGGAATGCAACAGAGGGGAAAAAAAACCAGAAAGGTGCGAGAATTGTCGAACTATGAAAAAGAGGTCTGTAGGACAGCTGGCTGTTTAGTAGCAGGATAGGACTAATGGCCCGAGGCTTTAGCGAGAGCCTCATATTCAGAAAGCAGATTAGACAGAACTAAGCATTGGATCGCGGTCATGTCAGCACCCTCTGACTGGAGCTTAACCTGCATTAGTGACCACGGCACAGAAACCTGGTTCTCGTGGCCTACATAAGCTCTCCAAACAACGACCTCGCATGACAGCCACATTTGTAGCATTTCACAGAGCAGGTCACTGTCGGCACAAAGAGCCACTGAGACCACTGCTGACCTTCTCATTCCACATCTCCACCCATTCCTGTTATTGCATTAGCACGACCTTGACCTTCGCCAATCAGTCAGGATGATTCCAGCACATGGGCTATTAGGTTACAAAACTGAATCTGTAATCGATTCCTGGAATTCATTTATAATTGATGCTTTTATCCTCATGTCTGTCACATTAGATCTCAGGAAGCCTCGAGCATTAAAGTTAACAGGCTCTTATACGGCTTCCCTTCAGGCTACATGACGGAACGGAAGGTTGTTTTGCTACCACCGACTGGTTTCTGATTGGAAAGCTCTGAAATGAAATACATATTCAATATTTTAACGCGCGTTTCTCTTTTATCACGTGAACAGACTGGAAAAAACCCTGAGGAGGACCTAGATTCGAGAAGGGACCCGACCTCCTTGGGCAGTCTTGATGTTTTATGTAAGAGATTCCATTAAAATTTATAAGAATAAATAGTTTAAATAGGCAGAGGCTACATACAATAGAAAATGAAATAAATAAAACGGAGAACATAGTAAAACAGGGAATACAATAAATAAATCAGAACATAAAAGAATGCAGAAAAACAGAATGCTGATATAGCAAAATGTATCAAACGGGGCATTAAATACAGAACGAAATAAAAGGGAAATATGGAAATAAAACAAGGTGTATAGTAAAATATTGATCATGATAAATAATAAAATGAATAATAAAATGAAAATCTATTAAAATACAGAAGAGAATAAATAAAACAAAGACTATAATCAAACACAAAGACACTGGGAACTAAAATAGAAAAACAGAACGTAATAAAATAGCGAATAAAAGAAATAAAACAAAGACTATAATCAAACACAAAATGTAATGAAGGAAAACTACAGTATAATAACATAGTACTTACATTGTAAAATACGAAAAATATGATCAATACAAAATACAATACATTTTATATATATATATATATATATTTATCATATAAAATAATAAATACTAAAATACAGAATAAAATAAATCAAACAAATAAATCTAAGAATTTAATAAAAGTACAAACATAAGGTCAAATAAATGAAACAGAATATAATAAAATAGAGAATCAAAGAAACAAAACATACTATAATAAAATAGCAAATAAACCACATAAAGCAGAAAATACAGCAAAACTGGGACTAGACTTGAAAATAAATAAATGAGACGGAATAAATTACACTGTACCTATAATTAATACAATTCTAATAAAACAATAAATGAAAATGAAAGAACCTAAGCCTCTGGGCATTGTTTCGTTTGCTAGGCAGTGCAGGCAGTCCCCGTGTGGTTTGGATGTGGAATTGATATGTGAGTTCATAGTGGATTTGGGATAAATGATCCACCCAAGACACCTTCCATTACTAGCTGTGGTGGCAGTGATGGATTCAACGGCTCCTCCTTTTACAACGACCAATAGACGGTGGATTTAAAGAGCTCAGACTGACTTTTACAGTCGAGTGACAGAGAACAGAAGTGAGACTTGCTGTTTCTAGCACCCAGAGCTCTCGAGTTAAAGGGACTTCTCACTCGACTGCACGACAGTTTGTACAGACAGAGCTGATTCCCAGTAGCTGGGTAGCAACACGGGAAGCATATCCCAGTCTGATCCACTGCGTTTCATGCTGACGCAGACAGATCACACGGCACAAACTGAACGGAAGGTCAAACTTTGTTTTACTGTCCCATTATCTGGACAAACGTGATGAAAAAGAACGTTATCCCTCAAGGACCTTTACTGTTCACAAACGCAGGCATGCCAGACTAAACAGGCCGACCGGCGTTGTTGTCTAGGATTTAAAAAAACAAAACACGATAACAAGATCTGCTGCACGAAGCGCGATGACTTAAAAATAAGGGAATACAGAACCAGCTGTGCATTTGGACACAAAGCAGGTCACGTTCCGCCGAGACGAGCTCATGCCATCATCTAATCGTCTACAGTAGATTTTAAATTTGCAGGTTCTGTTACCCGACCGCAGGCCCATCCCGCCTAGGGAGGCTCGCTGGGCCCTGTGTTTCCCGGTCTGTTTCCGCGGCAACTTTCTGGCACAGACTGCTGTGTCACATGATCACAGACCCAGCCCCTCGACCTGAGGAGTTCTAGGACCTAGTTCTAGGGGCTCAACTTGTATTCTTAACACATTCATATTTTAATGGCATTATCAGAAGTGGGCCTCACAGCAATAAGGTCCCGGGTTCGAACCCAGGGCGGGGCGGCCTGGGTCCTTTATGTGTGGAGTCTGCATGTCCTCCCCGTGTCTGCGTGGGTTTACTCCGGG
>JAUZST010039388.1:0-27135 GCA_034779995.1 Parotocinclus haroldoi
GGCACAAATTTAGATTTCTAAGCATTCCATAGTTCTTTTAAACTTATTATTGACATATACATATATATGTTACACATATATACATATATATACATATGTTATACATATATTTTATATATTTACAAAGTTGGCTCTTCTTTAAGAATTCTTCAGTTCGCCTTGGCATTTTGAATATCATCTTATGGGCAAAGCCTTGAATGATGGCAACCCATTCTTGCCAAATCGGTGCTTGGAGTTGATCACAGTTTCTGGGTTTTGTTTTTCACTTAACACTCTTGTTGAAGACTGACCATAGGTTCTCAATGGGACTAGGGTAACGATAATTAACAGAAGAAAACTTAAAAGCACAACTGCCCTTTTAAAAATAGTGTGCTCTTCTAATCAGCATGACAGGGTGATATCAGCTTTCTTGTCCTCATTAACATTTTCTCCTAAGTTAATGAGATCATCACTGAAATGATGTTAGCAAGTTATTTTGTAGGGCTAAAATGCAGTAATTTTTGTGATAAGGTAATTTTCATATTCATTTGGAATAAATTGTAATTCATCTGATTACTCTTCACAATTTAGAACTAATCTGGAGAGCTCAAACTATTTACTTTCAACTGTAGCCTACAGACCCTGTTTTGTCTTTTATTTTCATTAAATATTTACATATGGTTATTATACCATTGCTAAACAATGTTTTTACTGTATATGCATATAGATACACAGACCGGTAAAAGCTTCAGTAAAAGATTTGTACCAAAGGGAAAGCTGTGCATTGATTTCTTTTCCTCATGTTGTTCTTGCTCAATAGTTTGTTAGGGCAATTAATCAGCAAGTTACAGTAGGCTAACAACACTGACAAAAGAAGTCCATTGAAGATGCATGGAACAAGTTGCATGGAGAATGAAATAGGATGGCAATAAGAAAAATGCAGAACGTACATTGCTCATAAAAATGAGGGGATATTTTATTATGGGATATTTCATTTTGAAATATTCAATTTTTAAATATCCCCTAATTATTGCGAGCAGTTAACACAAGAATGGTTAAACATTGTTCAAAGTAATTCATTTTACATTGATGGACTGAAAGGGGTGTTATTGATATTGAGTAGGATTTCTAAAATGTATTCAAAAAAGTTCTCTTCACATTAGGAAACTGAGGTTTTTGTATATCAAGGTTTCTGTGAGCAAGGGAAAAAGGTATGTGATAAACTAAATCAGCAAATCAGACGCACTTTGTTCTTCCTTCTTGTCAATCATGTTAGAAAACATGAGTTATTGCATGTTTTAAGATGTGGCTTTGGCTGGAACCCCAGTGGGTTATTTGTTAAATAAAACTGTCGAGAATCCTTTTTAGAGCAAAGTGGAGGCATAATTGATCACCACCAGAAGCACAGGTTTACATTTGTGCATGAAAAGGCCTCAATATATTTGACATATGCACAAATTTAAAATACCTACAAACTGTGCCTACTTTACAAGGTGTGCTTATTAATAATAGGCTTTTATACTGTGCTATACAATTGGAATCGTAAAGGTCAAAGCACTGATCAATCCTTTTTGATTTTGTCTATGGGGAAGTGAAGAAAATTTAGGTTCGCAAATATTTAAGATTTCATAAGGGCCTTTTCACACCAAGTATTTTACGAATAAAAAATGCACGGTAAGTTTTAAAAAAAGAACACACATATATTACTGTCAAACACGCTGACTATAACAAAAACATGGATATTTAAAGAAAACATTTGGCACAACGTAGCTGGAAGGCTGGGAATGATGATAAAAACATCGCAGTGACTGTATTGAGCTTTTTTCTTGTTTAGAAGTGCATTCTAGCCTCTTTATGCCCACAAAACAAACTATAGCTTCCTGCTCTAATCTCTACTCTTGATTTGTTTCATCTGTGGCACATTAAGGGAAGGGATATTAAACAAAGCAAAAGTCTGCAGGGAGTTTTAGAAAAAAAGCACAACACACCTGGTGTGAAGGTCCCATTGGTTTAAAAATATTGGTGTGAAATGGCCTTAAGAGATGTGAATACTTTCTACATAAGAGCCTTTTTCTTTGTCTCTTAGAATCAGCTGTACATGCACCTGACAAACTACTCGGTAAACAAACATAACGAGAACTTTGAGCGTGATGAGACGGTGGACAAAGGCAGCAAGAGATCCATTGGCTGGTTCACGGAGTTCCTTCGGACCAACAACCACGACGTTGCCAAATTCTGGGGTGATGTTTCCGTAAGTCACTCATAAATGTGAAATATGAGATTCTTTGGTGGATTTAAAATATTACAGTTAGTATAACTATCATGTGTGTGAATGTGTTCATTATATGCATATTCATTTGTGGTAAAATAATAAGGGTGTGTGACAGCACTTTGACCAAGAGGTGTCCATTACATACAGGTGATCTCATGTGTCTATTCTAACTCTTCTCTTTTCAGACAAAATATTAACCTTTACCCCATTTTACATGTGAGAGAACCTCCCCTTTTGTACTACAGTGGGAACTGTCATGCTTTTTCTCTGTTGGTCTCTGTATTTTTGTCTCGTGCTTCTGTGTTTTGCTAGCCTTCCTGTTAACAGACATTTTCCTTTCTTGTTGTTATGGCTCAGTGTAGAGTTCCTCCCTTTAAGCGTAGGCCTCAGCCTGCCTCGTTTATATAAGCCTCAGCCCTTTTACACTCCTCTTGATTACTGGGAATTCATCTGCAGTTCTGCTTTCCCATTTTCTTCCAACACCACCAGATTGCTTTGCTACTTTTCACTTTGTGTTTAAAACACCACTTTATCACCCATTTTTATTATGTGTTCATAATGTTTCTTTGTTATTTTTAATATATCTAGGTCAGCTTATCTTTAATTAAATTAATTACAATTTAATTTGTAAAAAAAAATAATTAAACATTTTAAATTTATGACATTGTCCCCCCAATACATAATATTACATGAGACAATATACAACCCCTGGCAAAAATGATGGAATCACCACTCTTGGAGAAAGGTTGTTTTATTTTGTAGAAAAAGGTTAATCTTAGAGGCATGCAACACAACTTTTTTTTTTATTTCAATCTTTTGGCATTAAGAAAACAATCAAATGAATAAATAAATATAATTGGTGTAGTCAGTCACACTTGTGTTTTTAGATTTCAGATAGTTGAGGAAAACAATACAGAATCACTAAATTCTGAGGAAAATATTATGGAATCATAAAAATACTGCACCATTAGTACTTTGTTGCACCATCTCTGGCTTTTATAACAGCTTGAATTCTCTGAGGCATGGACTAATGACAAACAGTATTCTTTATCAATCAATCTCCAACTGTATGTTATTGCTGTTGCCAGATTAGCTTTGCAGGTTGGACATTGACCTTTTTCTTCAATTTCCACTAGAGATTTGCAGTTGGATTGAGATCTGTGCTATTTGCAGGTCATGCCATTGACATTAAGAAAGGAAAGTTTTCACTTCCTTTGCCCTATGGCAAGCTACATTATCATCTTGAAAAATGATCATTGGTCATCATCACCGAACATCCTATAGCTCATGGAATAAAAAAAATAAAAAGAGTCCAACATTTTCTGTCATCTCCCTTGTGCCTGACATGCAGCCCCATATCACCAATGAATGTGGAAATGTGCATCCATTGGGCCGGCACCAAACAAACATTCCAACATCACCTTGCCCATTGCAAATTCGCAATTCATAACTGAATATTACTTTCATCCATTCATCCACAGTCCATGATTGCTTTACTTTAGTCCACTGTAACCATGTTCTTTTCTTTTTTTGTGGTAATGATGGCTTTCGTTTGGCTTTTTTGTTGGTAAATCCCATTTCTTTGAGGTGATTTATTACAGGTCGATCAGAGACGTTGACTTCTGTTTCCACAAACTTGTTTCTTATTTGTTTTGTTGTGCATTTTCTGTTTTCAACAAATATTGCTTGAACTTTCTATCATGACACTTTTATGTTTTCCTTGGTCAACCTGTATGCTTCCCTTTTACAACCTTCCCATTTTGTTTGTACATGGTCCAGATTTTAAACACAGCTGACTGAGAACAGCCAACATCTTTTGCAACTATCGGTGATGATTTACCTTCTTGAAGAAGTTTTATAATTCTGTCCTTTGTCTCTTGTGTTGGAGCCATGATACATGTCACTCCACTTTGTGCAACAGCTCTCCAAGGTGTGAGAATTATTATTTTTTTCACTGATGACTAATTAGCAGATTTAATTTGATGCAGGTGTTTGTTTTATAACTGCAAATTACATGTTTTTTTTCCTCTACTTGATCCAAAACATACTTGTGACTGACTATAGCAATTATGTTTATTTATTTAATGTCAAAAGGTTGGAATTTTGAAAAAAAAAAATCATGTCTCAGTGATTGACATGTTTGCAAAATTATACAATTAAAAGATCTTCTAAATCATTGTGATTTAAACACACGATGTCAGGTTATTGTAATCATGATTTTGCACAAAAGTACTAGTGAGAGTCTCTAATTAGTAAAGATAGCTAGAGGATTTCCAGTTTGTCAATATGTTTGTGAGAAAATTATT
This sequence comes from Parotocinclus haroldoi, assembly GCA_034779995.1. Taxonomy (NCBI): domain Eukaryota; kingdom Metazoa; phylum Chordata; class Actinopteri; order Siluriformes; family Loricariidae; genus Parotocinclus; species Parotocinclus haroldoi. The sequence continues at coordinate 4,558 of JAUZST010039388.1, forward strand.
ATTATTTTTTTTAAAATAATGTACGTCAAAGGAAGATTTGAAGGGATCTTTTTCCCTCTGGAGTGCATAATATCAATAAATGAGTCAAGGGACCTGGAGAAATTTCAGAGCAAGGGTGCAAGCTTAAGCTAATCATCACATGATCTTTGATCCTTCAGATAGCATCAGACAGCATTCAGCAATGTGCAAGGGATTATTTTTGACAAATCTTTGTCAATCACTACAATACAGAGTTATATTAACAAATGCCACTTAAAACTTTACTTTGCAAAAAAGTGGCCTGCTCGCAGCAAGAGAGAGCGAGGGAAAATATATACAGTGAGGAAAATAAGTATTTGATACACTGCCAATTTTGCAAGTTTTTACACCTGCAAAGAATAGAGAGGTCTGTCATTTTTATCGTATTAACTGTGAGAAACAATTAAAAAAAAAACATTGTATGATTATAAAAAATCACTTATTCATTTTATATTATTTTGCATTGTATTGTATAAAATAAATAATTGATACAATAGAAAAACATAACTCAGTATTTGGTAAAGAAACCTTTGTTTGCAATTACAGAGGTCAGATGTTTCCTGTAGTTCTTGGTCTGGAGACTGGCTTGGCCACTTTAGGATCTTGAAATTCTTCTTACGGAGTTATTTCTTAGTTGCCCTGTGCTGTGTGTTTTGGGTCATTGTCATTTCTTTGCAGAAAATCAACTCAAAAATATTATGTTTTCTACTCCCATTGTCAATTTTCTGTGTTTCACTTACAATATAAAAGCACTTTGTAGTTCTACAATTACATACTGTAGTCTGTTTCTGTACGTACTATGTTTGCCCCCTTTTACTCTGCACTCTAAGGGTCAGAACCAGTACAAACCAGACCCTATTTGGGAGATGGCTCATTCTCAGGACTGCACTGACAATAATGTATTGGTGTTGTTAGTGTAGGTTGTGTTTATATGAGTCGATCACCTCAGTGTCACTGCTGGACTGAAAATATTCCACCTACCAAAAATGTCCAGCATCATGTCCAGATTTTAACGTCATGTAGTGCAGCCTCCATTGAGCAGTGATGAAGGATTAGAGGATGACTAACACAAACTGTACAGCAACAGATGACCTACAATTTCTGACTTTACATCTACGAAGTGTGATAATATATGTGTGTAATGTTGTGCAAAGTAAGTAAGCACTATTTCAAAATTTAAATGGGTGTAGAAACAAGGAGGTGGTCATAATGTTATGTCTGATCAGTTTATATTACACTCCGTTAATTTAATGCTGGATTATATAAGGTACCTGTAAACTAAAGTTTATAGTTTACATATCTCATCTTGGATGCAGACAAAAATGACAAATCAACAGTTCTATCACAATTTATATCAATGCCGTTGGAACTTATTTTGATTGAGTTGGTCACAGTGCTACAAAGCATCACCTGATATTCAGTGGGGGACAGTGCTGTCAGTGGAAGCACAAAGTCTGGATGGCATTGCAAACCCCACAGGCATGTGAGTATGTTGCAGTGCTTGAGATGAATGGAGCTGACTGATGACTGGCAATGCAAAGCTCTCCATGAGAGCACACTACAGAAATCATTAGGTATGACTTACTGAGCACGTTTAGTGCCTTGTTGTACCACCTTAGCAGCTGAGCTATAAATAGAGCTCCATGTTTTGTGTTTGCTGTGTTGTAATTCTTACCAAGAGGAGCATTGATTGTCATGCTGTTTGTGATATCAGCAGCATGTTGTCTCCACCACTGACTGTGCTAAACATCAATAAATATCAGTTGGTTCTTTGTGGTGCTGTGACCGTCCCCTCCAGGCAAACCTTGCTCCCCTTTTAAACCATGGTTTTATTTTACCATTGTCTTCAAATCATTTTCAAATGTTGCCTCTATCAAGATAAAGAATGCGTGAACTATTAGTGAAAATGCTTTAGATGTTTTCCTCAAATTCATCGTTTTTCAAGGGGTTTCAGTATACAAGTACTCCCTGTTTTACGAGGACCCCACGTGATATTTCAACTTTACGATGGGAATCCAATAAGGCACATAAATGCACTTTCAGAAGAAACTGTACTCTAGATTTTTTTAAATTTAGATTTTTTCAAGTGCAAGTGTTATGCAGTATGATAATCTACTGCACTCACCTGTGCTACATGCAGTGTGATGTGCAATGTGATGGGTGAGGAAAATTCATGGTTGCACGATGATCGTTTGTTTGATGTTCATTAAATTATATTGCATTCAAGACAGGTGCTCCACGCTTGACTACGTAAGATACAGGGTGTAAATGATAAACTGTGTAAATCTGGTTCAATACTAGTCTGTGGTGTTTTGGAATAATTTAGTACTGTTTTAAATCCCCAGTACACTGTCAATGCTGTTCTGAGAATAGACCGCCCTTTCACACCCGTCACTAACAAAACTATTGAAGAGTTTATCCATTGCTAAAATCAGTAATAATCAGTCTCTTACCTCAACTTCATCAATTAGTTAGCATCTCACTCCAGTCAGGAACATTTCCAAGTTCCTTGAAAACTGCAGTCATCAAACCTCTGCTGACAAAAAGTAGTCTTGATGCGATAGTACTAAACAACTATCGGCCTATATCTAACCTGCCTTTTTAAATAAAGTCCTTGAAAAAGTTGTGTACCAACAACTTGCGCACTTTTTCTTGCTGAACAACTGCTTTGATGATTTTCAGTCAGGGTTTAGGTCCCATCATAGTACGGAGACTGCTCTTATAAAGGTGACCAATGACATCTATCTTAACACTGATGCCGGCAAAGTCTCTTTCATAGTCCTGTATTTGACTGCTGTTTTTGATACAGTTGATCATGTGATCTTGTTACAGAGGTTACAGGATTGGGTGGGCATCTCTGGCACTGCCCTAAAATGGTTTAATTCCTATCTTAAGGACAGGAAATAATTTGTTTAAATCAGTAACTGTGCCTCAGATGAAATGGCCTTGACCTGTGGGGTCCCTCGGGGTCCAGCTTGGGACTATTGTTCAGTCTTTACATGTTCCCATTAGGCCAGTTAATACACAGCAGTAATGTATCCTACCTTAGCTATGCAGACTGAACTCAGACATAACTCAGATTTTTATATCATTAACATCGGGTGAATATGGACCAGTGGATTTACTCTGCCACTGCATTGAACAGATTACTGTATGGATGCAAAAAATTTTCTCCAGATAAAGATGTCAGTGGTTACCTTGAGTCTCTTTCTCTAAAACCAAAAAATCCGGTTAGAAATCTTGGGGTAATCATGGACTCAGACTTGAATTTTAACAGTCACATTAAATCTATAATATCAGCAGCTTTTTACCCTCTTTAAGACATTGGCAGAATCTAAATTATACTGTCTAAATCAGACTTGGGGAGACTTTTCCATGCTTTTATCTCCAGCAGGTTAGACTACTGGTCTGGTTAGACTACTGTACCGGTCTGCTCACTGGACTTACTGAACAAGCTGTAAGACAGCTAAAGTACATCCAGAATGCTGCTGCTCAAGTCCTGAATAAAACCAGGAAGTACGACCATATTAGTCCGGTAGTCAGGTCTCTACACTGGCTTCCTGTGGCTCAGAGAATAGCCTTTCTCTAGTTCTACTTGTGTATAAGTTTCTCCATGGCCTAGCACCAAAGTACAACTCTGATATGTTAGTCCCATATGAACCATCTCAGACCCTGCGAACATCAGGAAGATGCCTTCGGATGGTGCAGAAGTCAGGACTAAACATGGTGAAGCAGCATTTTTTTTAGTTTTATGGAGCTAAAACAAGAAATAGTCTCCCTGAAGATGTTAGGCTGGCCTCTATTATAAGTGTTTAAGTCTAGGTAAAAAAAAAACTTCTGTTTAGCTGCGCATATGTCACCTGATTGTGTTTTTAACTTCATTCTGCTTTTTATTATTTTAAACTGTTTCCTTAGGTTTATGCTTTTGACGGTGTGTTAATTGTACTTTTAATTTCGTTTTAATTGCAGTGACCCTATGGTGGTCTCTCGTTTTCTGATGTGAAGGTAGGAGGGTGGTAGATAAATCATAAGAAATGGACAGTCAGTGCTGTTATATTTAACATGTTATTAAGTCATCTGCGATAACCTATGTATTTTTTTCAACAGCATGTTAAACTAGGTTAAGCTTTGTTGTCACAGCTAAAAACGTTTTAAGCTGCAGCTTTTCCACGGTCTATATAAAGACACTCATTTATTTCTGTGTGGAACAGATACTGGCTTCTGTACAGATGCACATCCAGACACACACACACACACACAGATTAGAATCAAACATCTGTAGTGTTTTTTACTATGCATACCATTGAATTGTTAGCATACATTTACAACCCCAAGTCAGAAAATACTCGGTTTAAAAAAACACTGTCTTGCATTTTCTTTTATTTCAGACCAGTTCAAGAAATTGGGTGGAATTTCTATGGGTAAAGGCCAAGGGCGCAACACCCAACATCTCTGACAACTTTTTTGGAATGTGCTGCAGGCCTGAAATGCAGGAATGGATAGTTGTTAACGAATAACTTAAGTTGACCAGATAAAACATCAAATATATCAGGTTTATGTCTGAGCTAAATAAGAGTCAACATAAATGTAAGAAAGTGTGTTATTTTGGATGCATGCTCCATACTACCTAGTCTTTGATGCCTTTCAGTTCACATTTGTGGCTTTGATACTACTTTGGTCACAGCCATAACATGCCAGAAAAGTATAATGAAACAGTGACACTGCAGGTAAAAGTACAAAGTGAGTTAAAAGTCACGGAACACAATTTTAGTTCAAAAACAAAAAACATATTGGATAAAGAGCAATTTTGTAGCATATCAACAAGACCAAAATTGTCTCAGTTCAATGTTTATCAACACACAAAGCTCATTTTATAATGTTCATCACAGGTAACTGAAGCTGGAATAGATGATTCTGATGATTATGAATGCAGGTGCTGTATAATAGCTGCAGACTTCAACAACTGACACCCAGAAAGACCACCAGTTTCACACAGCACTGTTGCATGATGTAGTGGTTGTCCAAGACCGCTACTGACGAGGAAACTTCAACAATGGTTTTGGTAGCCTTTGCGAAAAGTCCATGACCCAGCATGCAATGTGTCCTGTGGCTTTTGACTCGCCATGTATATTAAACCTAATCTTCCTCAGATCTGATTTATTTGGTTTTAGGTTGCTTGCATTTTCTTTTTTAACATGACCCATGTCCATCACCAGTTTAAGAATCACAGACTTTATATCGATTGATTGTGTTTGTACATAAACATATTAACAAATGGAATTTAGCAGACAAAACATGAACTATTTTTGGTATTATACTATCTACAATTAAATAAATGTCAAAGAAAATGTATCGAATGCTGTTTTTCTGCTTCATGTGGACAGCGTTTTACTTGTGATATCTGCAGCCTTTTAACAGTTTAATGGAACAATGCCTATATCCATGTATTTTAAGAATAATATGATACGCAGACGTATGTTTAACATAAATCACAGATATCATTGGTATATATTAAGGAAATTTATCTTAAGTTTTGCGTTTTGCTTTTCAACCACATTGGCTCCACTTGTCAGCAGTGGTAAATGTAGCACATCCCTAAGTGTGCATTACGAAATGTACTGGATCTTGTCCTGTTGGGTCGTATCGTCTACGACCTGTGATTTTATTTATTTATTTATTTTTTTAAACTCTGGCTGTGCATTCACACTTGACCCTTTACTGATGAATTACTGTTAAACTCCCACAAAAAGTATGGGAATGTGGTGCAAAGGGTTTTTTTTAGGTACTCCCGTCTCTCCCTGGCCTGCCTGGGTGGTGATAAGCAAGTCTAGAGCTGGCACTGGCTCCAGGAGTTCTTTTTGGAGTTCTTTGTCTTCTGTCTGACACACTAAGCTGACCATGTCCCATTAGGTGCTACTGCAACACTTACTTAGCTACAGCAATAGAAGTAGCACTGTAGCTCTGCAAATCCCTAAAAGTAATCTGTATAAAGAACAAAGCATCATTAGCTCTCCTTTGGGAGTAGAAGTCATTGTCTGTTTGGGTTTTCAGTCAGCCATGTCATTTCCAAATATCTAGCGGTGGCTAAACTCGTCTGAGGAAACATCATTAGTCACACTGAATGGTTGTAAGCTCATACAACATTGGAGTCGACTTGATGACATTTTAAAGCCTTTCATTTCAGTCTAGTCCTGTCCAGACAACAATTCACATGGCAATTTGCATTTTACTATGCAATATGTATCATCACTGGAATTGTAATTGTACTTTGTTTAAATTTGTGGCAGGAGCTGGTGGTGAAGACTTTGATTGTTGCCGAGCCTCACGTGCTTCATGCGTACCGCATGTGCCGCCCAGGACAGCCACCTGGGAGTGACAGTGTTTGCTTCGAGGTGCTTGGCTTTGATATCATCCTTGACCGCAAACTCAAGCCCTGGCTGCTAGAGGTACAGCTGCTTCTTTGCTATTCACTTACGTCATTGTCCTGGTTAGTTGTCGTGCTTAGCCACAATAATAGCTCATTTCAGCTTCATTCCACGTGTGTCACGGGTTGCTTTCATGGCAGTGTGAACTTTTGTATGTGGTACTAAAGTCTGATATGCACACTATATAGACAAAAATTTGTGGAGCAAAATAAATACAGGCAAAACATGAGTTTGTGTGTACTTTTCTGCTACACCTTTTTGTTCTTCTGAGAGGGCTTTCTCTGTGGAGTTGGCGTGTAATATTAGTACGTTACGCAGACTCAATCATTTTGCCAGTAATCCACTCTGAGTTACATGCACCTGGGTAGTCATGTATTGAGAAAACTCTATGTTGCCATAAATAATAATTATATAATGTAACTATTCCCTTCACTGAACATGTGCAGACTGATGATTGAAATCAGAGCAAGAATGTAAATGCAGTGAAAAATCTGATTACTGATCTGAAAAGCAGCAATCTCTTTTTGTATTTGTTAATCTGATTTGTAGAAATAAATCCAGTCTGGGAAATTGGAGTGTGCTGCTTAATGACCACTTGAATAAATGCATAACTGCAGAAATTTTCAAGGTGTCTGTTGGACTTGAGGTCAAGGTTCTGTGCAAACTAGATAAGCTCTCAATCACAGTTGGCAAACCAATTCTCTATGGACATCAAGGACAGCAGGGCAGAAAGCTGATGACAATTGAAGTGGAAATTTATAAAAGTTTGTGATATTGAGACCCACTGGGGTATAACTACTGCCAATATAGTGTTGCTGAAATAGTTGAAAGTAAAATGGGTATCCAACATTTTGTATCTCATAGGTGGCAATGTGACCTCTGTCAGATCACAAAACTTTGTAGGACATTTTAGAGCCTTCTTGATCATCGTGATGTACTGGGGTGTGAGGATTTGGTTGGCCAGTGTACGTTGGCTCACATTGTTTTTGGTGATATAAGCGGCCCCGAGTTAGTGTTCTGTTTTGCATATCTTGAAGTTGGAAATGTTACCTTCAACATTCTAACATTTCAATGAATTCTGTATCAGTAAAGCTGCTCATGTGGCTGTCCCAATACCCCAGTTTTCTCCATAGAGAAGCTGCTGTGATTTACACAGATCACTTTAAAATCAATATTGTCCTCATTGTTATGTGTATAATACTGGTGTGAATTCAAACAGGTGATGTCAACAGGTGATTATAATCATTATTTGGTACAAAAGCAGCATCCTGTAAAGTTTTTTATGAGCTAAGATGGCCAGAGGATCTCTGGTTTGTCAAGAAATATTTGAGAAAATTGTTCAGATGTTTAGAAACAATGGTACTTTAATGAAAGACCGGAAGGCGTTCGCGTTTTTCTCCCTCTACAGTGCATAATATCATTAAATGATTCAAGGAATCTGGGGTTTGCCAAGGCCAAGCTTAAGCAGAAAGCAGCTAACGGCTGAAATTCAGGAATGTTTATTAACCATGGAAATTAACTTGATCAGACCAGAATATATTTAAGGTTAATAATGTCTGCAATGAAATAAAGTCAAAATAAAAGTAAGAAACACTGTATTATATATGCATTTTCCATATTTTACTCATACATTCATTTTCATAACCATAACCATTTCATAACTGACTGTAGTTCGGGCTCCTGGCAAGCCAGGGCATTACCAGTAACACAGGGATCAAGGCATGAATCAACCCTAGACTAGAATACTAGTCCATCGCAAAGCACATTTTTGGAACATTTTGAGCATGCTGACACACAGCCCTCTCTTTTATTGTTTATGCATGCATCGTTTCGTTTAAAAAGTAGAAGAAGCTCTTTAAGGAGGCTGGCAGTTGCTTAGGCACATTTAGTGATCGCTCTACATGCGCACTGTGCTCAAGTCCAACTGAACCGGGCCGACCCACCTCTTGAATTGGGCCTCAAAGGAGTTCAGCGTACTGCACCTAGGTGCGATACGGAGAGATTACACTACCCAAACAAACTGTTCTTTGGGGGTCAAACATTCTCGGGCATGATATGCATGACCTAGGGTGAGTACACCCAATATTTAAAAATGATAATGCAAAGCATGACACAAAACATTTTAAACAAATTTAAACTTTGCCTCAACCCAGTACACCACTCTGCAAAAAAACTGAAAAACACGGAAATTTACTGTAGTCCTACATAATTCTGCTAATTTTATTAATTACAATTATCTCAAATAATTGTGGTTAGACTATTATGTATTAATTGTGATACCACTAGTGCTGTTGCAGTTATTTGCTAAATTAAAATACAGTAATAGAGAAATATAAGACTGGAAAAAGTTTGGGCTTCTTTTCATATTATCCACCAATTAATTTGATCCCAGAACACCATATAACTGACTTACATAGGAGAAGAAAGCTATAAAAAGCATCTACACATTTCCTGTTTAACATGAACATTAATAACGTCCAAAATGACAGCATGAAATTAGAAGCTAAGCGCAATATTTGAGGTAAAAAAAAAAAGATTGTTAAACTGTTAGCCAATACATTAAATGTTTGAAGGCTATGATATCTAACAACATAACCTCCTGTCTATTTTTACAAAACACTAAATGACAGGATTTTATCTTTTTACCCAGTGTGATATTTTTAGTAATGATCAGAAATTGTGCTTGAAATAAGTCATGTTTAAGTTTCTTCCCTGCAGACTTTGAATTATATTCCATTATTTAGAAAACCAACAAAACATGACCAGAGTTTAGAAAAACAGTCAGTCTTTGTTAGTGAATGTACTCCATTCCAAGTAGTGTTTTAAATAATGAATATGAGGATGATGGCACCTAAATTTGCAGTATTTCTATGCAGAAATCCTGGTTCCTGATTATTCTAAAGCTTATCTACTTTTAATGAAGTCAATGTGATAGTGATGCAGGGGTTTAGGTTTAATGAGGCCCTGCCCTCTAACGAGCAGTGTATTATCTGTCATGTGTGTATTTCTTTATTTCACATTTCTTTATTATCATCTTCAGTGGTTGTTTGACACAGGAGCAGGGTTACATTGATAATAGTCATAAACATTCGTAAGATACATGTCATGGCTTTGGAATGTGGGAGGAAGCTGGACAAAAGCCACACGGACATGGGGAGAACATGTAAACTCATCACGAGGAGTCAGGAGGTCAGGATTTAACGGGTGATTTCTGGAGCTACTGCACATTAACACTGCACACTCTATAGTAGGGGTGTAATGATATCCTCTGCTTACAATTAAGTTGGGTTCTCCATACTGAAATGACAATTCTATTTTTCTATGGTTCACAATGCAGAGCTCATAATTTGGTTTTCTTAAAATAAGACAATTGATACAAGAGATTTGATTTTTAAAGTCTGAAGTGAAAACAGTACAAAACAGTGCACATTTTCTTGTATATGTTTTTAAGCTACAAAATCTGAGTCCCCCACAGTGACTAGAAATGGCTAGAAACAGAATGGGCTTAAAATTCAGAACAAAAGTTGTTGTAGCTTTATCATAGTTTAAATAACTGAGTGAAAACAAATTGTTTATATTTTTGAATATTAACAACTGAAAACGGTGTACTTTTGTTGTATATACGTAATTAAATCATTTCTTGCGTTGAAAAGAAAAGTACACAAGTACGTTTTGGTTGTGGAACAGGATTGTCCCACTTCACCATGCACATTGTTACAATTGTATCATGTCATGGTGCGTTATTATAAATATAAATAAACAAATGTACTCCCTACACAAAAAATGCATCACCTAAATGCGTAACCTCAGACTTCTGTAGATGGCATCGCGCGAGGAAGGTTGGGCTGTAAATACCTGCAGGGTGTCTGATGGGATTCATAGATTGAGAAGAGGTGGTACAGTACAGTGAATGTATTGTTCAATGTGTGGCAAAACAGATGTTAATTTTAGTGGCGAGGGGTATTAATATAAGGGGTATATAATATAATGAATATAAGGAATTCAGATAATGAATTAGCATTGTTTAACTGCATCTAAATAAACAGTGATTACTGATTGCTATGGCAGTAAGACAGTAACAGTCAGTATTCTTTACTTTTCTTTACTTAACGATTTTTAAGCGTTTTTTTGTAGCACTAGGCATAGAGTTATATGAACTTTTGTTGTTGAATAGGGAGAAATCAGTATTGAAAACGTTTGAGTATATAGAGTGTGGTTATTTATTTATTATGAATGCTGTTTAGACTGTAAAGTCTATATTTTCATAATAGTAGTAATATGGTTCTTTGATTTTGTTTCCTTTTATTAAAGTGTACATCACAGTATTGAGTTGAAACAAAATATGTAATATAGTCAGAGCTTTTTATCTGGCTTGGTCTTAAATATTTGTGTCTAATAGTATTGGTTTAATCTAAGATGTACACCCCTTGGAGTGTGTGTATCAGGTATGTGCAGAACGTGTTTCAGGTACGAATTCTGGAATTCCTGGTGCCTCTCACATGAAAAAAATGTGGTCTCTTTTTTTGACAGGTTTAGATAAACGAGTGACGACTAATTACATAAACATGAGGTTAATTTGGCTCACACTACATTCCAGAGCAATGTCTTGCTTCCTCTCTCTCGCTCTCACTCGCTCACCCTCTTCTCACTCTCAAAGAAAAAATTAGGTCAGGACTGCCATTTTATCAGTGGCAGGTACTCATGATTGCTTGAGCTCTTTCTTTCCTTTGTGTGTGTTTTTGTGTGTGTGTGTACTTTGTGTACTGGGGTTTTATAAGGGGGTTGTCACGTAATTATGGATTGCTAGTTTCGGAAGTTCTCTGTCAGGTTTCCCTTCCCTCCCAAATCGAAGTGAAAGCATGACCTAAATCCTTTAACCCAGAGTGCATTTTTACTTGTACGTTCTCACTAAACTGACTCTGGAATGTTAAAATTCTTACAGTGCATACTCTTTAAGTTTCCCAAACTCTGGAATGTTTAAATGTCCATGGAAATCGCATTGTTTTTGCTTCCATCTTTCAGGTCACAGTTGACAAGGATGCACCTTCATTTGAATGCTTGCTGCTGAATTTCTTTGGTGCTCACAGACACATGAGCTGTGTCATGCCAAGGTGTCAGCATAGGTTTTTCAGCCCCTGTGAAACGAGAAGAATGCAAACAGTGGTACATAGAGTTGTTAAACTTTACCACTAATGATCCCTCAGTGCTACTTGCAGCCCAGTGCAAACTCTCATCATTTAACATCCCTGCAAGTTCCACACAGAGGGGGGAAAAAGAGCTGTTTCTCTTTCACGCTACATTTACAGCAGCACACATTTATTTACGATTTTGAGTGATTAGTCAAGAGGTTTCCAAATTCACTCTCAGTGGAGGCAACACGAACTACTTCAACTTTAAAAAGCAGCAAAGCCATTTTTGGGTGTACCATGTGTTCTTTTGTCTAAATAGTTGAAGATTTAGTTATTCAATCATGGTCTGATTTGTTTGAGTTTTTTTTTTTTTTTTTTGCTTATTTTAAAACAGTATTTTTGATTCCAATGTGAAGTAGATTTAACTTGGGTGGAATGTGGGCTGCTGAGCTTGAAAATCACTTTTAAAATTTCCTTTGACATACAATTCTGTATGTATAGCCTATTTTTGTAGTTTGTCATCATATTTGAAGTATATTGCTTTTCAGTTTCTAGTCCACTCATGTCTGGGCATGCAGTCGCTGCTATGCGTGTAGATACTATGCAAATATTGTGTTGGGCATGTTTGGACATGCTTAATTAGGTTACATGCTGGCAGACAGGCTATTAAAGCTGCTCATAATTACAGATTTTTTCGGATGTTTGTTGACACGTACCTTAGGCAATGGCATATGGAGTATACTTATCAAAATGTGTCATCTTCAGGAAACTGTAATACAGCAGACGTGTCTTGTCAGCGTTGCAACATCTGCAACATATTCTGTTGCATCTGCGGCTAGTATAGATTTAGGGCTCAAAGATACCCTGTGACAACACTTGCTAAGAAAACATATGAGCTCAAATCTGGATGCAAAATTGGTGACCAAGACAAACCCTGGGCTCCTTATTTGTTATACAATATGCACAATCAACCAGAAAATTTGCCTTAGAGTTACCTGGAAGTCCGAGCTGTTGCTGGACTGTGTTTTGCCAATGATAGACTGTCACTTGTCTGATCAATGTATTTCGCTTCATTATTAAAAAATAATGAATAATCTTATTGGGGTTCAGCCATGAGACTAGTGCCACGTGATGACAGGTTGCCAGTATCAAGCCATTATAGACATAGAGTCTGGATGAGTCAGATTAAGATACTACAATTCACAAACCAGATCCAGGTGCTTTGGTTCAATATTGAAAGGAAGGGGTTTCCTGCCACCAGGTATAAAGTTCTGATGTTCAGAACTGTCAGGAACATTTGACCAACTCCGTGATGTGGGCTGGGAGTACTTATAACCAGTAGTAACAGAGAAAAGTTTGGTTTTCCAAGGCAGTTGTTTTAGGACATTAAACCATGTTATGCTTTGTTCATGGCTGCTCTTTTAGCCAGACTGTCCTGGCTAATGCAGCATTTGGGCTAGGCGACTGCAAACACGGGTCAAACACGGTACACTGCTAAAGCAGAGTATTATGTATGCAGTGGCTTCAAACAATTACTAAGTAATTGAATAATGTTTTCCACTTTGTTTCTGCTTAATGTGAGACTAAATATTCTCTTTATGGTTTGAATTTGGACCAGCCAATCAAGCCACATGTTCTCAAGCATTTCCTGGAGCTACTTTGAAGTGAGAGCAGGAGCATTGTCTTATTGAAATATTACATGTGATTGTTCTGCTTTATGAAACAGCGTTTCACACAACAAGCCATGACAAGGGAAACAAGCCTTTCTGCAATACTTTTCGGTGCTTCAAAGCATTAATTGGCCTTTCAAAGTGAAGCAGCTCACCAGTACCAGCAGCTGAAAATACACCCCACACATTTTTCACTAGATTTTCAAAAGGCACCTCTCTGGACCATCAACATGCAGCTCAAGTTGTGATTCATCAGTCCGTATGCTGAACCATTCTGAATCAAACTTTCCAAAATTGATAAATGTTTATATTAGACATATAATGACATAACAAATGACAAAATCTGGTTATTCATCCTCTCATTTAAAGAATCTTGTTTTCTGAGGTCTTGAATTCTGCTGACAGTTTTTGAAGGTTTGCTTCTCTGTCTTTTGAGAACTGAAAATGTTAGTAGGTGGTCATCTCTGTTTGAAGAGGCTTTTGGTTTTCTTTCTGCCTATATCACCTGTAGGCTCGAAGTGTTGACCTATTCTCTTGATAGCTGAGAGAGAAATGTGCTCTATCTTTAGGGTCTTGTAAATTTCAGTATAGCTGCAGTTTTCCTGATGAAGCCCAGCTGTGTGGTTTCTGATGGAACCCTTGCATAATATTTTGCTTTTTTCAGGGCAAACTTTCTCCCTCATTTATCTTGGGACTCAAAAGACTGCATATTGCAGTTCACTACCTGTAGATATGTGTCACTCTTGGGTTTTTTTTTCTTAGCTTGTTTTCAAGCTTATTATGGGCTGCATCAGGTGTGGCAGGTTACCAAATAAGGCCTACCTTTTTAAGAGAAAAAAAAACAAGAGCAGATATTTTGGAAGATTCTGAAGATCAAGATATGTTAGTTTGAGTATTATAAGTTTTATATCAAACTATTATGTATATGTAACAAACTATAAATCATTTTGTGAGTTGTGTAAAAGAATAAAATGTATTTTCATAGCTCTTGCTCATTTTTACCCAGTGGTTTGCTGTTAATATTATATTATTTGCATAACATTTGCAGTTTTACATTTGACCCATTTTTTTTGCCCTGGGAGTGTATATTATTATATTCAGTTAATAATCTTCCTGTTAGGTTTCACACTTTATGAGCACTAGCATGTATATGACAAAGTTTCATGAAGAAGAAAATATAAAACATATAAAAATTGGAACATCTAAAACCTGTAAAATGAATGCCACGTGATTATTCATGTCGTTTTCTTTTCAAAGCCATTTTCCCTTTATTTGCAGATAAATCATAAACACCATACATCTTGAGTTGCCTGATTTGTGTCAGCATAGATTAGGTAGCTCTTCTAATAGCAGTCCCAGCCCTCAGCCCCTAATGGTGTTAGCAAGGCCGTTTTCCTGCCTGGTTTCAGCCAGCCAGCAAAGTCTCCAGTGTCTGCCAAAATAACGAGGGATCGAGACTGTCTCAGCTTAACTTTGTGAAAATATGCTCACGTGAAAGAGAAATGATGCCTAAATGCAAAAGAGAATTTGTTTTTTTTTTTTTTTAGCATTTTACTTTTTTTTCCTAAACGTTATTTTCATAGCTTGTATTTTCTGCATGTTTAAACATCGGTAGTTTGCAGAAGTGCATGAGAGCAAGAAAATGTCCCTAATAGCAATAGCACTTCCTCTTCTATGTTAACGTCTGAAAACGGTCAGACTGTAAACTCAGGTCTGTGCTCTGTTTAAACGTGTTAGATTTGCACAGTAGTTTTAAGCTCTAGCTTAAGTCATCTAGTCATTTAGTGCTTCTTTCTTCACCGCGATAGGAGGCAGAGCAGCACAGCAAAACGCTCCAGCTTGCCAGGAGCACTGCACTGCGTCATGTGTGACAGCTTTTCCTGCGATCCTTATCTTAATTCCCCAGGTTTTCGACAACTGCTATTAGCATTCTTTGACATTCAAAACATTTAGTGCTTTTACATGTGTGAGGACACCGAGCACCCAAGCAGGGTAACTTGAGCGCTCTCACTTTCTTCACTAGACGCTTTACCTTTTGTTGTTTGCTGCTTTGTGACTAGGTGCTTTCGGCATCCTAATTTTCAGGGCTCTGTGTTGCTAGGAAGGAGAGCCCCATCCCTAGGTCAGGGGGAATCCAAAGGGACATGATCACCCATTAGTCAAATGCGGCAGAGCAACACTGATATCGTCACACTTCACACTTCCCTCCTTTTCTTTTTCTTCACTTAGCCTTTCCAGTAGACGGTCACACTGGAACTGTTAAGCGGGCATGATGAATAATGCAAAGTCAAGAGAACAGGGGCATATTTAGGGTACACACAGAGATTGAGTGACAGAAAATAGCAGTTAGAAGCGAGAAGTAAGAAGAGAGCCTGTTAGGATATACATTCACACTAGTGATCCCAGGTCCTCATGGATGAACTCTGTCTAGGGGGGTTTATTATGGTTATGAATTTTGTTTGACAGCATTTACAGGCCAGAGGTACAGGAGCTACAGACCACTCGCAGGGTTTGGGCTCATTAAAGTCTAGATAACTTGTTTGTGGATTGTAAACACACATACATACACGTACTTCAAGAAATACGCATGCATACAAACACAGCTGCTTGACTGAGAAAGCAATGGTATTTATTTTCTGAAGCCGGTTGCTTGGGGTCCCTGTTCTGAGCCCTCACTCTCAGTCATATGCTGGAGTGCATGGCCTCTGTAGAAGAAAACACTAAAGGTCATATTCCTGCCTCCTTTAGCCACTGCAAACAAAGGCTGCATTATTGACAGCAAACATACACAGCACGACTGGTTTTGTGGCACATGGAAGAGACACATTCATTAGAGTTTGTTTATCAGGAGACACAGCTTAATTGCGAGCCAACGGGTGAGGTTGGGGATTGTGTAGGGGAGCGCCTATCTGGGTTTGTGGTTGATTGGCACTCGCGGTAGAAGCTGCGAGTCGGAGGCATTTGCTGGGCCGGTGCTTACCCAGAGGCCAAAACGCCTCTCTCTTCTGTTATTTTCTTCTGCTCCGTTTCCACATTCTTCGTCTTGCTACCATTTCCATTCCGATCATTTCAAGATGAATTTGGTCTCTTTTCCCCATGAAAGGCGACATAAGCCAGACCTCAGCTCTTTCCTCCCATGCAGATGGAGCGAATGAATGGAAGTGATCTGGATCAGAGCGAGTACACAAACAGCCTTTTGAAGGTGCATTCAGATGCAGGCGTTTGATCTCAGGGCTGTCTCTGCAACTTTCTTAAGGCCATTTCCCTTTTTTTTTTTTTTTTTTTTTGCAATAGGCAGCCAGAACATACATGCTACAAAGCTGGCATATTTTCTCCAAACCGTATTAATTATGATTTATAAAACGTTTATTTTAAAAATATATACGCTCTTCAAGGTAAACCTGAAATATTTTTGAATAGTAGTACAGACTGTTTTTTTTTTTACATTAAAAGCAGTGTATGTTGTATTTGTAAGCTTCAAGGATATATAAAATAGAATATTCAAAATGTCATAACCTTGATTTCAGACTCGTATGGGACTTCACATCAGATTTAGATTCTATTAAGTATATTTTGTTTCTCCAGCAGGTTTTATTTCTGGTTGTACTTTGTCTGTATGACTCGTTTGTGTTTTGATACGAGCAGCAACTCTAGATGGCAGTGTTTAGCTTTCCTGTGTGGTGCCACTGGGAAATTTTTTAAAAGAATGATTACAGCGATCCATTAATCTGTCTGTCTTTATCTATACCTGCACAAAAAGTAAATTACATTTTTACTGTACTTCCAGGAGAAATAGACACCTTAAGGATGGGCAACACAGCAGAGAGCCATTTCAGTCATAAGGCCATTTATCTTTGAGCCAGGGGTTTGGTCAGCCCACAGACTGTGTGTTTGGCCTTGACAGTGCGTATGTGTCTATTGAAACCTTCACAGCAGCTTGGAATAGGTGACCTCAAAGTGCTTCAGTTTGGCTAACTCCCTGACCTTTAAAATGCATGTGTTACGCGCATCAGGTTTCAAGCCTGGAATTAGGCACTTGAAATGCGACAAAAGAACAAAAAAGGAAATGATTGATAACAATGTGAAACAGGAGCTGCAGGGGTTTCATAGGGCACCAGCCTGTAGCAGCTCTCTCTGTACTTTCTGAATTGCACTTTTAGTTTCTTAAAGTATTTTGTTTCCAGAGAATCAGTGAAGGCAAGGCTTGTATATGCTTGTGTGGGGAAAATATTTCATACATGAATATTCCTGTAGTTTTTTTAATCTGTAATCTGATTTTATGACTGTTTGAATTGCTCCATTGTTTTTTGTGTCTTGGTGTTTGTGCACACATTAGTGATGCTTGCAGTTCGTTTCTTGATTTCCTCTACAGGAATATTTAAATCAAGTCTTGTAAAATATAACTCTTGCTGTGCATCCGTATTTGAAAGCAAAGAGGACTAATTAAGTTCGTTAGCCCACTAGTACATCATACTAAACTCATAGCAAATGGCTCATACATGTGGGACTAATTGCTCAGAGAGATTGCATCACAAGCTCTGCGTCTTACCACTGGCTTTGAGACAGCTTACAGGTTTATGCATCAACCCCAGACACATTCAGGTGGGGAGGTGGAAAGACTTAGTCAATATAGTGTACTATTAAATCACACTGTTGATTGGATTCGGGTTTAGAATTCAGGACTGGTAGAGGACCCAGAATGATGCTTAAATTTTTGACTGCACTTTCCCTCTCACATCCTGTCTGTTTTTATTAGGCAGTGACAAATTAGAACAATATAACGCCATTTTAATTGCCTGGATCTTTGAAAAGATTTTTTTTTTATTGAATGCCTTACCAAATGTGGCCTTTAAGTTTCCTGACAAAGACAAGAATTGAACTTTTGGCTAAATTGCTCTGCCATCCAGCGTAAGAAAGATGGTTCTCTTGGAACTGCTAAGAAATCTGCCTGGTTGAAAATGGATGTTGATGCTGAATTATCACGAACTAAAGACTTGAAAAGCAGTTGTGGGATGCCTAATGTGTGTCGCTTCTAGGTCGCCAAACTTGATGAGGCCGCTTTGTTGGTTTGTGAGGCAGGCCATTTGTCGGGGCAAGCTTTCAGGGTAACGTTGCATAGCTCAATGCATCTTGAGACGGAGAAAGAGAGAGAGAGAGCTGGCACTGCTAAGGTTACATCTGGTACAGTAAATTCGTTGATATAGCCCTTCTCAGCCGGGCCCCTCTCCTTTTTATTCGTCCCCAGTGCTCAGTTGTGATGTAAATATTACCTTACAGCTCACTCCTAAGCTGGCCACACATCAGTAAGCACCTTTGTGGGATTAGCGTCTTTCCAGGGTTTGATTTACCCAGGGAATGGGAACGTTGTGCATTTCCGTGGCTGTCTAGAGTGAAGGGAATGCAGCTTTTTTGTGTCCAGCTTTACCTCTGTTGTCTGCATCCGAGCAGCCCTGTGACCCTCTTAAACCCTTATATAGAGGAATGTAGTAAACCTGTTTGTCTAAGACAGAAATAGATCAAATTGCGGGTTGTTTCTTGCGTTCCATTTACATTAGATAAAGAGATAATTTGCATTAATACTATTAATGGATTTTTCAAATATTGTCAGATTATGCTCAGAATGATGAGCTGCAAAGAATGTTCCAGAAGAACATGTCAGATGGCTGCGTCTCAGTTGTTTTGCTGAGAAGTGGCATTGCTACTGTTATTCGAGCTTGCTTTTTTCCCATTGCCAGCAATTCAATCAGTGCACTCGTTCAGTCCTTTTGTTCCACTGAGCAGCTCTTGGGCCATCTGGAGAGACAGGGCAAAGAATTGATTTTGGCATGTTACAAATAACACTTGATACCTGAATTCATTGGCCTGACAACTGTTTACCTGCTGAAAAGAAAGGGGAAGTTATTATAAGATTCTGGAGGTTTCGGGGGTGTGCATGGAGGAGAGTATTGGCTGCAGTGGCTCCAATCATTAGGAGAAAACATGATACACTCTCCAGATATAGTAGATTATCTTGTGGTGTAACTGTAAAATAGAAACAACACTTAGCGTAGTTTGAAGCGGTACTCACACTAAGGTAAGAAGCACGAAGCTCGGAGCTAAAGGGGATATAAGTGATACTTAGACAAAGAAACCATAAGGGAATAAGAGAGAGAGACAGATGTGGGTTGGGAAGGAGGGAGCGGCTTGCTCTTGTCTAACAAGAGTTGCTACTTCTCAAGAGTTACCAGCCCCCAGACGGACAGGATGTATGTGCAGACAAGGTCAAAGGTCCTATTGACCCCAACCAGCCCACAAACGTGTCTCCTTCAATATAGTCCACTTTAATATTCCCTGTGAAGCTGAGAAAGACCTTTTTTCTTGAAAAAGCTTTAGGTCTTCAATTGGAACATGAAGCCAAAAACACCCTTGTTTTGCATTCCAGATCAATCGAGCTCCAAGTTTCGGCACTGATCAGAAGATTGATTATGACGTGAAGAAGGGAGTCTTGCTCAATGCCCTGAAACTACTAAACATCAGGTAAGCTCTGAAGAGTCTCCCTGGACTTTCTTTTTTTTTTTTGTCCCTCTGAATAGACCCATTGGAGAAACGAGAGAGAAAAAAGGAAGTTAACTCAAAAGCACACGCTCCTGGATTTGTGGGGTTTTAAATGTTTTAATGCTTAATCGATTGTCTTGATTTCAGCATTGAAAGCTTGAAATACTTTGATGCTCAGGATCACCCTTGCTACTTCTGATGCTGCGGTCTGAATGAGAATGCTGGACCCAGTCAGACGACAGCTTGTTTATTAGCTTTAGGTATCTGCAAAATATTGTGGGATAATGCCCAGACATTATGTTCTCTAAACCCCAGTAACTCCCTGTAGATTTTGCATTTTGTCTTGTGCATTTCTGCAGAATTCGACAGGTTTGACTATATAAATAAATGCCATGCATTTTTGTCCATTATTTTCCTTTGAAATCAGTTTCCTCTGTAATACTTATGTGAACACATTTTCAGTATTTAACATCCACATTAGAGTCTGTGAGTCATGTATGTTGACTGAAGAGCATCACACTGGTTTGTTCATACTAGTTTTCTGCCATTCAGACATATTTAAGACAGATTTCTATTTCCTATTGTAATTTTCAAGACCTTGGCCATGAAAGCGAGTCGACGTTTATCCGATGGATGTTAAACTGCATACCTGTATATCAAAACCATTCATTTAGACCTTTTCCATCTCAACCCAGTGGTGTGATTCTGAGGCGATATATGCCGATGAAGTAAAATATTAAGACTGATTTATTGCGTAAAATTCTGTAAAATAATTAGTTACGATTTTATGTTTGGAAAAACACAAGTGTTTATCCGGTAATCTTTGGCACTTGCTGTCTATAGGTATCTGCTTGCGAAAGACAAAACCTGTACCTTAAAACAAACCTTAAAAAGAGTGGGCAGAATATTGTGTTAGGTGCACAATAACAAGCCTATAGTTGTTTTATCGTGCCATAACATGTAACCCCAGGAAATCCATGAAAATATGTTATATTGTTTTTCAAATGTTATTAAAATCGTTACCTCATTTATTCTATATTATATGGACACTATAAACTACAAGAGAATGCATTCATTACTTTTTATTAATTTGATACCCAAACATTTTAACATGTCCGTTTTCTGTTTGCCGCATCACAACATTTCATTTGACATCTTTGATGCATGCTTGCGTTCCAGTCAGAAAACACACAATGCATTTTAATGCATGTTATTCATTGTTTAGGTGTTTTATAAGATACAAGCTGTTATATTATGTGAATATAGAACAGAATGTGTTAGTGTGATTATGTGACAAAATCTGGGGTTTCTATAATGAGCATGTACCCCATGGATATGAAGGGCTCTCTGTGCAGTTTTTTTTTTTATTTCAAACCATGTAATCATTTGAATTTCAATTGAAAGAAAACCCAAATAATTCTGAATGCATTAGTATATGGTCTATATCTAGTTTTGCAATAATGACAATGTACACTTGAGCTGGAATGGGTTACACAAGTTAGAATACTTGGCTTTCTTTGGTTTTAAATTCCCTGTGTAAATGCTAGATGAGGTTAAGGTCGGATGCCTGTGGTGCAAAAGTCCATGATAGTCAGCCCTTGACTGTCCTTGATCCTTGATCTTCTATCTGCGCACAGAGATACACACATTTTCAACAAAGTAAAAACTGATTTTTTTTGCAACTTTATTAAAAATGAAAAACTAAAAATCACATTGACATAAGTATTCAGACCCTTTGATATGACACTTGAAATTTAGCTCTGGGGACCTCCCACCCATCATTTTTGAGAGCCTGTGCTAAATTCAGTTGGCTGAACATGATTTGGAAAGGCAGATGTATATAAGATCTTACAACTAACAATGCATTTCAGTGCACAACCCGAGCCGTGAGGAGGAAAGCATTGGCTGCAGAGCTTAGATAATATATTGTGTGGAGGCACAGATCTGGAGAAGGCTACAGAAATCTGCTGCACTGAAAGGTCCCAAGAGCTCAGTGGCCTCCGTAATTCTTAAATGACAGAAGTTTTTGAAAAACCAGGACTCGTCCTATTGCTGCCCACCTCACCAAACTAGTAAGTAATCAGGAGAGAAGGATGCTGGTAAAAGAGAGGTGACCAAAGAACCTAATGGTCACTCTGGCTGAGCTTCAAAGCTGAATGGAGAAAATTATATACAGTAGATATTTCATTGAAATTAATGAAAATCTGGCCCTCTATTAATTAAATCTCATGACCTCAGACTGGGTTAAAGTCCAATAAGGTTGTCCAATGAGACAATATCCCTAAGCACACAGCCAAGACAACACAGGATTGGCTTAGGGACAACTCTGTGAATGTGTTTAAGCGGCCCAACCAGAGACCTGACTTGAACCCAATTGAACATCTCTGGAGAGAGCTGGAAATGGTTTTCTACTGACAGTCCCCTACCAACCTGACAGAGCTTAATAGGATCTGCAGGGAAGAATTGTAGAAAATCTCCAAATCCAGGTGTGCAAACCTTGTGGCATTATACCCAAGAATACTGGAGGCTGTAATCGCTGCCAAAAGTGATTAAACCGAGTAAAGAATACTTTAATACTGAATACTTATGTCAGTATTATGACAACATTTTAGTCTTTCCTTGTCAATAAATTTGGAATTCTCAAATGTTTTCACTTTGTTATTATTGCCCCAATAATGATTCCCCCAATCATTCTGCACTCAATATTCATAATTTATACCATTTATTGTATTTATTCCTTACTTTGGTACAATGCATAAACAAAGTAAAAAACTTTCCTAGTGCATTATATATGCATATATA
>JAUZST010039399.1:0-27123 GCA_034779995.1 Parotocinclus haroldoi
ATAAATAAAAGATGGTAGTTTGTAAGTTTACTAGGTAACATTACCTGTTGATCAAAAAGAGCCCAAAACATGGGCAGGGGGATGTAGAGAACCAGAACCCTGAGCACCATTTTAATCTCCTGAATGAGTGTTTTCTGGTACGAAATAGGGAAAAGTAAGAAATAGTAAGACATAGGGAAATTAGTCCAAAACTTTTTTTATGAAACAGTATATTTACAAAAGGTAATCCTGCCAAAATGAACACATTTATAACTTTGATGTAATAAAGTTTTTTTTTTTAATTTAAGGAAAAGGTGCCTCATGTGTATGCCTTATAGTCAAGCAGCACAAATCTTACTAAGGTGTAAAAAACCATGTGGATGTAAGGGGTGGGGGTTGGGTCTCATACAATGCAATATATTATTGCGTGAGGATGTATTATTGTGTGAGGTCAGTAAATTATTTTAGATACTCATTATATTACATTATCACTGTACTCACTGCAGTTTAACAACATGCCTGGCACAACAGATTACCACCTTGCACTTTTTTTTTGGTTTTCAAAATTTGCTTTTATAATATTTTACATTACAAAGCTTTGCTATGACTGTCAGAGAATGTGCTGTAGCAAACAAGATAAGACATGTCCACTCTGACCAAAGTTCTTCACATATTAATCCACCACAT
The DNA here is from genome assembly GCA_034779995.1 of Parotocinclus haroldoi. Classification (NCBI taxonomy): domain Eukaryota; kingdom Metazoa; phylum Chordata; class Actinopteri; order Siluriformes; family Loricariidae; genus Parotocinclus; species Parotocinclus haroldoi. The sequence continues at coordinate 667 of JAUZST010039399.1, forward strand.
TAACACACAACCCAGAAACTATGCCAGTCAGCAATTAAATATTTATACATATAAAGGGCTGTTGAAATGAATTACTGTGAGTTTAGAAAATCTTTGGCTTTGAAAGCATTCTGATTTATACTATTGTATTTTATTTTATTGTATATTTTACATTTACAGTACTGTATTCTTAGTGCAAATAAGTCAAATACGGAAAACAGTTAACTTAGCAGCATATACCGAGCTCTGAGTTCATCAAAAAATTAAGTGTTTTTGCTTTCACTATTGCTATGACCATTACTGATTTTTTATCAGTGTACTGTGTCAAAGTCTGTATTTTCCACTCATTTGACTTTGTAGTGCTATTTGAAATGGAAACTCCTTTCTAGCAAATTTAACCCTTGGCAGCAAAGGTGCTATTTTTAGGTTGGTTTCCTGTATAGAGTTTCATACCTTCAGAAAATGATCACAGTAGCACCTTAGTGAACAGTGGTGAGACAAACCTTTGAATAGGACTCTATATTTAAAGTCAGTATTTAATAATGTGCAAGATTGCATGCTCTTACTGAATACTTCTCCTCTGCCCAGTCTAGCCAGTGATCCCGTTTGGAACTGTGCTTATGGTTCCTCCACCGATTGCCTAGGGCAAACTGAAGTTTGAAGTAATAAATCATACATTAACTAAACATGTATTTCATTTGCTGTTCTTCTAGAAGCCTTCAGTTGAAAGTGGTTTCTTACCCCAATACACTTGCAGACATTTAACAGGACATTTCCTTCAGGTGGCGTCCTTTTATATAGAGAACTGCCAGAAATGAAAACCACTACACAAAAAAAGAGCACACATGGTTACTCAGCACGTCTTAATTTGACATTTGCCCTCTGTGGCCTTTTTATTGTGTTAAGTTACGATATTTTGTTCCTTACAAAATCTTTTTAAAAATGCAATACCTAAAAACCAGCAGGCACCAAAACCTTTCTACTCTAAAATGGGATTGAAGAGCTTAATATTTAATTAGTTTAATATTTGTCCAAAGCTGTCAACCCAAGCTGAGAAAACAGGTCATTTCGGTTGAAGTTAGTTATGCAGGTTCAATTTTTTACCTCTTCGTATGTTTAGGATTTAAATTGAACAGACTACTAAAAGCATGCCAATTTAAAAGCAAGAATAGAAATTAAAAGTCCACCATAGTATAGTGATATTATTCGTTAAAAACCTCACAAGCACAGTGCATCTTCTATGTTAAATTTCACATCTTAGTCTCGGAAGCTATTGTATATATACAGTAGTATACAAAATATTTCATCAAATAGCGTCCTGCTTTATACACACTTATTATTCTCAGAACTCATCCTGTAATTCATTGGGCACAGATAGGGGTAGCCATATGATTTTACAACCTTTCTAGTTTCTTCTAGAGAACAGAGAGACCGAATAGAAATAAAAAAAATAGACACTTGGATAATTGGGTCTATGTCACTCAGGCTTTCTCCAGAGCAACATGTTAGAAGAATTACGGTTACAGAATCTTGCAATAATTCAGGGATAGACCCTGGACAATACAGTCTCGTTCTTTGCTTGAGATACTAAGAGTGGAAAATTGATTTGAAAATGAAATTAATCATTCACGATTTCATTTTCTATACCAACTTCTGGGGGGCACCATGGCCTGGCTGATAGAACAGGGCACAAGGCAGGAACCACACCTATTTAGGACACCTGTCAATCACAGGGCGAATACAAACAGGGAGACTTTAGAGATGCCAATTAACCTAATAAGTGTCTTTGGAATGTAGGAGTACACCCACGCACAGAGGGAGAAGATGCAAACACAGGCAATGGCCCTGCCAGGGATTAAAGCCAGGTCTGTATCTGGGAGGTGACATCGCTATATATGCATCTATGTGTCTGATTCACTAAAAACAATGCAAACACATCATCACAACGTTAGTGACATAGCAGTGCTGAGAATTATCCACCCCCAAATAGGACCTGATCTGTGCTGGACCTGTGGTGGTCCTGACCATTGCAGAACAGAGTAAGGGGGAACTAACAAAGTATGAATACAGTCTGTACTTGTAGAACTACAAAGTGCAGTGATCAATGCAACTTAAATTGTAAAGTTTAAAGCTAAAAAGTATGAACATTATATAAACTGAAAAATATAGAACACGGTATAAATTTTATAAACCTTGACCGTTAACAAGAACGGACGTTGATCAGATGGACGTTAAACAACGCAGGACGTGCTCTACTCACCCAGAGCAATGACCATTAAAGCTGCAGGGACCCCAAACGCCAGAGCGTAGCAATCACCGCCGAAACACTTAACGTCACCTGTGTGTTAAACATTAAGCCTGTAATGAGTCCAAGCACCTGTGGTTATTGTAATCATGGGTAATTCAGGATCTAAATATATAGTGGTAAGGAAAACACGTCCTTGTGTTTGAGGGTTACCGCAGCAAAATTGTGTATCATTATGGGATCTACCTCTGAGAACAGGGGTGATGATGGTTGAAAGCACACTCCCAGCATTGATGGACATGTAGAAGATGGAGAAGAACTTTCTCCTCTCCTCTGTCTGAGACACAAACAAAACGCAATGCACACCTTTCACTTCGTATTCCAGACCACTGTGCTATGTATCCAGAAGTGCATGATTTCTGTACTGTTAGGACATGGCATGAATTTCTTACATGCTCCTCCTCAAACTGGTCTCCACCAAAGGCTGAGACACAAGGCTTGATTCCTCCTGTTCCAAAAGCGATGAGAATCAGCCCAACCATGGACAGTGCTCTGCATAGGCAAAAAATACCAAAAGACAAAAATCATATGTGGAGCAATGACTGTGATGCAGTCTGGATCTACTAGACTATTGACCAGAAGGTAAAGGTATGTTCCCATCTGCCCAATGGGCTCTCTAGCAAGACCCTTAACTGTCAGTTACATTGTCAGATTGTATCATTTTGAATATAAGAATGTAAGTGACACATAACCCATGTAATACATACAATATATGGCCAGAAATTTGCAGACACCCAAAATTACTTCGAAATTATGGGAATGTGTGAACATGTGGAGTTTGTTTGGTCTTTGCTGCATACGTCAACCTACTCGATTTTGGAACATAACTGCAAGGTTGAGCAACGGATCATGGCCAATACACCCTGGCTCTCAATCGACATTCCAATTCATCTTAAAGGTGTGCACTGGGGTTGCTGCGCATTTCTTTACAGACTTTGTTTTCGGAAGAACAGAACCGATGAACTGTCTGAGGCGGAAACCTCAGTGTCAAAAGTGTCATGCTGAGTGTCATTCAGGGGTTCAGTTCAACCCATTCTAATGCAACTATGAACCAGATATGCATAAAGTATCAAAACATCACTTATTAGAAAGGGTGTATACATACTTGTGGCCATAATGTCACTCATTGAATAAGACCTACATGTGCACGGTGTTGTTGCCAACATCTGGAATAGCGCCAACAGATTTGACCACATGACCAATGACGTACACAATGGACAGATAGATGATGGTTCTGTAAATTACAGACAACACATACAAAAACACAAACAAATTAAATGATGCACAATTAAATGATGCTAAAATTCTAAAAATGTGTGATTATATACATTATTCACAGAGCCAGAACGTTTAGCTATTGTTACGTTTATTTAAATTGTCTGGTGTCGTATTTGATTTGCTATGAGGTACAACGAAACATCCCGTAATTGTGGTGACTCCATAATTCTTGCCTCATCAATTTGTTGTACTCATCAACTTCAATCTATCTATCACTCAAAGCCAGTGACGACCTACTTGAACTTCCCCAACCAAGAGTCAGCGATGATGGCTCCCAGGATAGGAGTGAAGTAGCACAGGCTAGAGAACGCATGGTACACGGAGGTGGAAAGGTTCTTGTTCCAGTGCAGGTAATTGATGAAGTAAAGTGTCAAGAGTGCTTGAAAACAAGATTGTTACACATTCATTTTGTATCTATGAAACCTTGCATCTATATACTCGATGAAAATGCGATTATAGCCTGAGATATGTGCTTCTTCATTACCTTTCATGCCATAGTAGGAAAATCTTTCACAGAACTCATTGACTATGATGAAGGCAATGCTAAGCGGGTAGTTCGTCCCACATATTTTCTGAAAGCAGATAGTTTTCATTAAAAGGTATTTTTTAAAAAGCAAATCATCACATAGCGCGCTCTCTGATCAGGGTCGTATGTTCCACAATGCACTAAGTGCTAGTGATCAGAGAGTCAGTCCATCGTATCACGTGCCATTCCTGGATTTGAGGAAAAGAGCACAGTAAAGAGCACCAACTTATAAAATGAGCTACAGAAGCCGACTAGTGCCGACTAGTTTATTTGTGTCCATGTCCTTTCATATTCAAACTGACAAACCAATGTTTGACCTCAATCATGAGGACATTCAGGTCCATAATCTCATTACTCACGATATGGGACACATGGCCTTGTCAGGAATGCAGGCAGTTGTTTTTCATTGGAGCTATTTTAGAATAACCACAAAAACAAATGTTATATCTTACCGGGGATTTCTTTCTTTCAGCAGGCTTCTCCACATCTACAGGATAACAGTTATAGATAAAGAATAAACTTTTTGCAGTAACAAACAGATTAGAACATTACTTAATTTGTATACAACATAATTAAACTGAAATATGATTTTGGGCACTTCCAGCGTTTTTGACACAACATAACATTTTACAAACTGGACATCAGCAAGTGTGCTACAGGTCAGCATTCTAATAATAAACTCTACTGTAGTCACTCTACTGGTCTCCATCAACAGTCCCACCGTGCCCGGGTATTACCAGAGTGCAGTAACTCCCTCCGTCATTTAGTTATTAGGAGATGACGCGAATCCAATAACTTACCTCTGAGGACTCAATTTGAAATCTATTTTGTAATTTATTTTGGATTTTATTACTAATTTAAATATTATTATTGATATAAATAATGTTATTTACTTAATTTTACTATTAGTTTAATATACTTTTAAGCAATTATTCAATTAACATCTAGGCCACCTACGGAGGACGGGTCCCCTGTTGAGTCTTGGTCCTCCCAAGGTTTCTTCCTTCTACTTTCAGGGAGCTTTCCCTTGCCACTGTCACCCCAGGTTTACTCAATTTGGGATTGGACTTTGAAGACAACATAAGATTGTAAAGCTGCTTTGAGACAATGCTCCGTTGTAAAACGCGCTATAGAAATAAATTTGAAGTGAATTGAATTCAATAAACATGATAGGTTTTGAATGCTGCAAGATTTTTAAATGCTCTTAGAGACGTTTCTGAAGCGAGGTGTAGAATTCTACTTCTCTAGCCCGTGTTTTGTCTGCCGGCTTTCCTGTTCTTTTTGCAAACTTTTACTTTTTACTTATTTTAACTTATAAGCATATTTTTTTATCCCACTAAGGACTCATTTTATAATCTATGTTGTTTAAAAATTTATTTTATTAATTTTTATTACTAATCAAAATTGTATTATTGATTTATTAATTATGTAAATTGTATTATTTACTTAATTTTGGTATAACATAATATTCTTTTAAGTATTTACTTAATTTAACATCTAGCCACCCATGGAGGACGGGTCCCTTTTTGAGTCTTGGTCATCCCAAGATTTCTTCCTTCTACTTTCAGGAGTTTTTCCACTGTCGCCCTAGGCTTGCTCAATTTGGGATTGACCTTTTAAGACAATATAATATTGTAAACTGCTTTGAGACAATGCTCCATTGTAAAATGTGCTATATAAATACATTTCAATTGAACTGAATTTAATTGAATACTAAACGATAAAATATTCTGACGTTATATTTTACTCTACATACACTTATTGGCCATTTTATTAGGTACACTTGGTCTTATTAGGTACAACTGCTCGTAAACATAAATATTGAATCAGAAAATCGCATGACTCCATCTCAGTGCATTTAGGTTCAAGCTGAAAGAAAGGCAACAGTAACTTAAGCACTTTTTTACAACAAAAGTATGCGGAGGAGCATCCCTGAACGATCATAACGTTAAACCTTACTACAGCAGCAGACAACCTTGAACAACATTTCTTTAACATGACAATGTGTTCATTGGACACAAACATCCTCCACACTCCTCAGATCGGAGCCCAACAGAGCACTTTTGGGATGTGGGAGATTCACAACATGGACGTGCATCCAAAAAATTTGCAACAACTGCAGTTTGGACCACAACCTAAGAGGAGTGTGTGTGTGTGTGTGTGTGTGTGTGTGTGTGTGTGTGTGTATACTGGAAAGCCAGCGTAAGCTGTTCTACACACAAAGTTATTCCATGGCAACTCAGGTGTGCGCTCCTAATACAACAAAATGGGAACATAGCAAACATTAATACAGTCTGAAATTCATGGGTTTTATTTTTATTCAAATTGCTATGCCCATTATAAGATCTGTATTGAAAGACAGTATTATATAAAAGAAAAAAAATGCATTTTTAGGTCTACTAACAGTATTTTTACTTGAGGTCTCAAGTTTGTTTCCCGCTATATAATTTGTGCGTGCGTGAATATTATACACATTGGTTTAAAACAATTAAAACATATATAACAGTTTAAACGTTTGTTTATGTTGTGTAAGCCAGATGAAGTGTGACGTGTCTGAAAAGCCCTGTTGACTACAGAAATCACAAGGTTATGCGTTTGCATGGAAAACAACCATTTTGATATTGTATTTTTAAGAATGCACGATTAAATAACGGAACCGTTAAAATGTTTAGAGTGCGCAGTCCGGCGGTGTTGTGGTGCCGCGCAGTTATTTCGAGATAAACGTTAAAAAATACGTTGTCAATGAGCGCTCGGGATGCCATGTCACAGTCCAATTTATCTTTAAATGTATAAGCTACATGCGATTTAACCCCTGCCGTTGCTTGCTAGTATAACTATAAAGAAGTAAATACTTTTCCCCCAAAAGTCGACAGCCTCATTTCAGTGCTTCTCATATGTCATACAATGCAAAAACAAATAGGCTACATTTGAAAGCGCGGATAAAAACACCATACTGCGCTACATACAAAGCCAAAGCGTAACGGTTTTCCATACGTTTAAGCGTTGTGTAGATTTCACAAAACAGTCCTAATGCAATTCTGCTCATTCGTGGCTTAAAACAAACCAAAATTACCCTTCTGTTCTTTTCCCATGACTTCTGAAAGTTTTGGCAGCTGCCTCAGCTCTCAATGAACGTCTGCACGCGCGTCCAAGCCCGTCCCTGTGAAACTCCTCCGTGGAACTCAGCTTTGGCTTGGTTAAACTTTTAATTATTGACACCGGTTACTTCTTTCTGGCACTTTAAAATGCCATAAAACGATTTTAAGGGAGCCATTAGAGGAAGTACTTACTTGCCGTGTTGCATAATTACCAGTATTTATCCACATCTCTAATCCCATTGCACTTTATTCTGTAATCCCATTGCACTAGTCTGTCTATAAAGTGAAGATAAAAACAATAAAAGTTAACAAAAACAGTGGTGTAGGGTTACACCGAGTATACAAAGTTTCTCTAGTGTAAAGAGACGCCGCCCATAGGGGTGGGTGTTCAAAGTGGTTTATTTGTTTGTTGGTTATTTATAACAGGAGCAAGGTTACATTGATGCTAGTCATACACTTGGCCAATTTAGAGCAACCAATTAAGCTAATGTGTTTGGAATGTGGGAGGAGACCAGAGTAACCAGAGTAAATCCACACGGATACCTGGTGGGCAAGCAAACACAACACAGACAGACACACACATTGTGTTCTTTGCCACTCAACTGGTAAAGAATTTCACCAGTCAAACCGATAGTGGGCTTCATAGGAACTCATCTTTATTCATTCTTATGGTCGGCGATTATACGTGAAACCAGAAAATTGATATTTGGGGTTTCAGAATGTGTTCAATCCACCATGTTCAAGTCACAAGGCTATTATTTCTTTCATTCCTGATTAACTTTCACCAAAACATCTGGATGAATACTAGCACAAACAACAAAAATTCAGTCTTTAAGATGAACAGCACTCTGTACCTTTACAGAGTAAACAAAGATGGGACAGATAGGAATCTAAATGGGTTTCTCCAAAAGAACCCGGTGACCACTGAACTGGAACCCTATGACCAATCCTCTTTTGGAGAAACTGCACATTAGAAGAATAAATCTGACAACCATGAAGAAAACGTCTTCATTTTACAACTCTTTGGTCTGCTCTTAATGTTCCGTCAGTAAAAATGGTCCTACAATTCGGCTACCCCATACACCACATCATACACCTTATGTAAGGAAATTGTGTTAGAAATATCAGTTCAGTCAGTGTTTATTTCTGAACAGTCTCAGTACTTCTGTTTGTTGACCTCACCATTCACAAATAAATCTACATAATTACTGAGTAGCAACTGATAGGATTTGATTTATCCTAATTTGCTGTGTATCCCTTTCTGACAAGTCTACCCGACGGTCTGGGTTGTCCTTGGTCAGGGGTTGCAGCAACTGAATTTATATGTGGAGAGAATACACTGAATTAAAGCATGACTATTTCCATATTCCAGACAGACACTGAGTGTTATGATGCAAGCCCTTGCTGCATGAGGCCAGGTTGCTGTTGCTACAGGCATAGCGATTTTCAGTCTTCCACCTTTTAGTTAACTGGTGACAAAACCTGTATCCAGGAATTTGGCAGCAAGTTTGGTAAGTTCACTGTGAGCAGTGGGAGGCAAGTTTGGATGGTCTCAACATTATCCCTAATTGGGATAATGTCATCTTTTACATCGCTTGTACAGAATAAAAATCACTGTTTGAACAGAATGGATAGGTTACATTGACATGAGTTTGAGGTGTCACACAACTGCCTTCCTATTTGGAAAGCTGAAGTTTAATCTAAGATGGTGTCCTTTGATATGCCACCACGTTGGTGACATGGCCTAAAACGTTTCTCCTTTTCCTTACAGTGTCTAATATTGTATTTCCATCCAAAATACAAAACTTTTATGTAAGTGTTTTCGTATGTTTGACGCAACCTATATTCATTCATTCATCAATTTTTTTATCTGCTTAATCCTGATCAGGGTCAAGGAAAGCCGATGCCTAGCTGGCGGCACAGGGTGCAAGATAGGAACGACCGTATACAAAGCATTAGACCATCATAGGGCACAAACTCTCACACTGTTAAAGGTATTAATACATTTCTTTGGAATATGAGAAGAAACCAAAAGGAACCAGAGTAGACCCACACAGACATGGGGAGAACATGGTCAACAAGGTCAAGGTTTAAACTGGAGACGCTGGAGAGAAACAATGATTGAAATAGCCACGATGAGTCAAAAGCAACAGCACACATTGCGTTCTGCATTGTGAACTTTTTACAAAAGGCTGCCAAAACCATTGTTGAGGTTTCTCCGGATGACCACTAATGTGGCTTGTCGTCCACAGTCCCGGTTTCTTTGAATTTGGTTCTGAGGGATGTAACTGTGTGAAATTGGTGCTCTTTTTGGGTGTCGGTTGATGAAGTCTGTTGCTATGATACAGTCTGTGTTTCCCAGACATCAGAATAAACAAATCCATCTTTATTTACAAAAATTTTGAGCTTTCTGTGTTAATAACCTTTGAACCACAATAGATATTGTAAATAATTTTTTGGGACAATTCTTCTTTGATATGCTACATGTCCACCTTCCCATTGGAAAAGCTTGCCCTTGATTCAATATGGCAGTATTCAAGATGGTGGCCATATACCAGACAAAGCCTGAAAGATAGCCCCCCTCACCCATTACTTGCTGTAATGTTCAGAAATGTCATTTTCCATTTTGTTTCTGAAATAAAAGGGTGTCCTGTGGCTTTTGACTCACCCTGTGGATTGATAATAGTTCAAGGTAAGACATGGGTGTACTGGTAACACTTCTGTCATGAATTCAGTATTTACTCTATGCATAGGTGTGTGTGTGTGTGTGTGTGTGTGTGTGTGTGTGTGTGTGTGTGTGTGTGTGTGTGTGTGTGTGTGAGAAAATATAAAAAATAAATAAATAATTCCAGAACACTGGGGGGAAAAAAATCAGAATACCATGTGATTAATTTTAGGATATGGACCAGTGTGCCCCACCTTGTCAGTGCTCGAATTTTAATTCGCTTATGAATGGTGGCTTTGATGCTTACTAAGTCCAGTCTTGTTCCCTGTTCCTTGTTCATAATGGCAAATAGCAGCTGTCTGAGCAGACCAGAAATGCACAACCAGTCTGAAGGTGCACGAGACTTCAAAGACTTTGACTTACTGACTTCAGCGGTTCAGAGTCTACTCTCACAGATATGAACCTTCCAGCATGTGACGACACAATGATTATTGAGAGCTTTATGAAAGACACCACATACATCCAGAGACTTTCAGCCTGGGGTGGAGACGACTTTAAGGTTTGAGTCGACTCCTGTCGCACATTGGGCTGTATGGTCCTAGGTGGACCCCACTGCTTGAAGAAAGGCATAAAGAGGGTTCCTGAAATTTGCCAAAACTTTCTTTGAAGATGTTCTATGGACAGATGAAACCAAACGTTTCTTTGGACAAAATGAAGCACGGCCTTACCTACAGTAAAACATTGTGGAAGGTCCATAATCCTTGTGTATGTTCAGGAACAACGAAGTTAGTGGATTATCAGAGAATTTAAAAGAGCGAAACATGCTCCCAAGTGTGAGAGAGCTACCCCGAGTCAAAAAGAATGAGCCCTACAGCAGGTTAATGACCTAATCTAAACAAGAATGGTGTAGCTTATTGCTTTAAAACTTTATTGTTTTAAACTGACATTAAGTCCTTTATCAAATTCTTTGTGCAACACTTATTTTGCTGAATCAACTTTTTATAGAAACAAAACTGTTAGGATTTGACATTATGTAATTTACTTGGACTGGATATTGTTTATTATCAGTCCAAGTAAATGGCATAATGTCAAACCCTAACAGTTTAGCTTGCGTTTTGTGTAATATCTGAACACAATTGTTTTTATATTGACTACCTGGCTTGGCCAAAGTATACACCAATAGGTCAAAATACCACCCGGTCCATAGTGACATTTACGTCTGTGTTTACAATTAAGCTTCATGTGAAAAATCCAGATCCATGGTTTCTCGGTAGAGCATTAGGGCAGTAGAAAACGGTTTCCTTTTGCTTCAGACCCATACTCAGCAGGGTAGTTGATGCAAATTTACCGCGCGCTCCATGATTTTCACAACATGAGCGTTATCACATTTCACTTCATTATAATCCCTTAATGCTGTGTTTTGTTTGATGTCAGGGTGCCTTAATTCGGTATCCGATAACATGCAATTGCCTCAGGAAAACCTGCGGCCTCCCTCGAGGCTGTTGACAAGGCTGTGTTGCTGCTGCCATAGAGTAACGTAGAAACTGACTAAACCGTCGAACCACCCTGCCTCCTCGTGTGTACAAATTGCTCACTCTTTTGCTTTCTGGCTGCGCCAACCCTTTGACACATTAGCGCTGCTGAGAAGGGAAACAAAAGGCAGCGTGGTAACCTGAATGGTTGCATGGTGTGGTAGCTGCGTGTCTGGGCAGGACTGCGCTGGCAGGTGATTACAGTGCAGCGGAGGAAGCTAACTGCCTGCAACTCCTCCGAGCCAGCGCTGTTCTGGAGGCCCTGGCTCATGTTTAATCACTGCCCTTTTTAATCGAATAAATCAGAGGTACATGGAACGTAAAACAGCGCCTCCTCCATCTTGGGGCTGGCACTCTAGCTCCTTGGGGGGCACAGAAAGGCAAGCACTTTACAATGTAAAGCAAGCAGAATTTAGTGATGATGCCCTGTGTGGAGTGCTGTGGTAATTTGTTCCTGGGGTGAGGTGAATGCAGACGGGTGCAATGAAAAACCTGTTTTAGAGATGCTGCCTTAGCTCTGGGGCATTTTGTGGACTTATTTCTCTGTTTTAAACATTTTGGTTTGATTGGGTGCTGAAACGTTTTACTCTTGGGTGTTATTAGATACTTCCTTACTTTTTATACGCTAGTAAGCCATGACTACAGCTCTTGTTTTTCTTTATGTCTCAGAATACTTAATCAATAAGTTTTGTTTTTCCTGCGTAGATACTGTAGATTGCTGTTTTAGAAAGACCCACATTGTGCATTGTCGCACTGTCGTCATGTCATTTAATGTAAAACGGAAGCGCTTTCCGTGCATTATCCTCACCATTTGTCGAATGGCACCCTAGAGAACTTGTCATTGTGAGATTTTTATTTGAAACCTTTTTCACTCCTTAAGGGTAACCTTTTACGTTTTCTGCACTAAATGCATTTTCTTATCAAATATGCCATTGGGGGTGGCTCTGTATTCTAATGTGCAGAAGTATATAAGTATGCTAAATTATGTAGGATAAATGAGCCAGTGCTGGAAATTCCAGGGTCATTTAGTATCTTGTAATGTAAGGTGTTAAGGTCCCAATTAAGCCAGAGCTTGCGCTATATTGCGTGGGCACCACCTGTTTTGCTGTCCACCCACATGAGTGGTATGAAAGATGGCGCAGCCGACATCTTCTCCTCATGAGGGAGGGTAGTCCGGTTAAGCTGCGGCCGATCCATAAACCCAGGCCAACACCAAATTTATAATAGTGGCAGGACAATGAAAACTTTTTTTTTTTTTTTTTACACAATCAGCCTGCTTCCCAATGTCAATAGTTTATTTTGGCCAGTACCCATAATGCTCCATATGCAGGTTTATTAATATACAGCTAGTATACAGCTCTCTCAACCATTAAAGACATCAAGGAAGTCTTGACTTTTTTTCCCCCCCATCTACACATGTAATTGGAGAGTCAGTTGTTGACCATGGCATACACTCTATACTGCTTTGCCTTCTGTGTGTTTTTTTTTATGCATTTAATAACAAGACTGGAATTTTCAGGATCAACTGCTGCAGTTCCATATTTTTCATATTAATCTCAAGTTGCAATGATTTGGAAAAGGTTTGCTGAAACACACATGATTTTGTGTTTTCCCTTTTAATGCTTTCTTAGATCTTGCGTTGTGACCTCTTGCAATATCTGGCAGTACTGCCTCTTAAATATAGCACTGTATCAGTCCACTAGGTCTCCACCATATGCAGGCTTCGGTCCCTGGACACTAGAGGTTCTCATTGCTGACACAGCATTCGCAGTGCTAAACTAACAGGGTCTTTATTCAGCGAGAGATACTGCTGCACGTTTATAAATTAGTGAGACTGTGACATAGCACGGAGTTGGAGAAATTTGTTGCCGTGTTCAGCAGCAAATTAGAGGTCTGTAATGCTGAATTTTGATGGTTTACTAAAAGCCAGGCAGTCTTTTTTTATTTTTATTTATTTTTTTCCTAATTACATTTCACATTCTTCTCACCACCCAAGTCCCTCTGGTGCTGCGTGTTGGCGCTGTCGGTATGGTCCTGTTTTTAAGTGGCTGTTTTTGCAAGGCTTCAGCCTCTGCGTCTGTCCCAGACCCCTCTGCATGTCCTTTGGGCCGCCGCCGCCGCCTCCTCCTGTGAGCAGCCTGCGCTTGGGGAGCGGCAAGCAGGAAAGAACTGGTGGTCCGCGCTTCTGGGGCCTTATCTGAGTGCTGCAGACAGCGCAGGGAACGTATCCTCTTCCTGGGGCCTCCTTGTTGCCAAGAGGAGCGTCAAGGAGAGGGAAATGGAGAGAATGGAGGGAGAAGATGACGACTGAGTGGAGGGAGGCAGATGGCTTTCTCGTTGTACTTGTTTCTGTGTCAGTAGGGACCTGTTATTCACTTGAGCACAGTCATGTAAAGGTCTTTACACCATCAGTGTGTCAGCGTGCCTCCATTTTGTGTGTGTGTGTGTGTGTGTGTGTGTGTGTATAGCATGCTTAGCAATGTTGAGGGAATGCAACCAGCAGCACTCCTCTCGCCACATTAGAGAGATAAGGCTAATGGAGGTCCCCAGCGGGCCCAAATGCACAGCCACACACAGCATAGCCTGCTCTCTGATGAAGTGGATTTCCCTGCTCACTGCATTGCTCTTTCTCGCCACTCTCCTTCATTTCTTTCCTCTCCTGAGAGTAATTTCACAGTTCACTCTTCAAATGGCCCCTAGACATTTCTCAAAGCCTCAGGCAGCACACTGCTATGGTCTATCATTTTCATACCTTGCTGTCTTGCTTCCCAAATCAGTTAAAATAATTTAACTCAAATCTAGAAAAAAAAATCTAGATTGATTTCCCCTAAATGTAGGGGAAGGGAAAAGTTTTGACTTTCAGTAAGTCTGTATCCGTTGTAGGGCTTCAACTATGAAATGTTTCAATTCTATTTTATGACTGTTAAGAATAATGCAAGTGGAGTTTTACAGTTTGAGGAAAGAAAAGTCGGAATGCAGATCATATGTGGGTAGAACATAATTTGCGATGTGAGAAACTGTTATTCGTTGTTATGCAAACTACAAACCTCACAAATGAATAACGTTTTCAAATTCATGAATTAAGTGTACAGTTTAATAAGCTCCAGTGAACCCCAGATTAATCCCCTCCCCAAAGTGTGGGTTTTGAAGTTTTCCCCCTGTGGCTGTGTGAATATTCTCCAGGTACTCTAGTTTCCTCCCTGAGGACTGAGGCACTGAATTGCCCCAGTTCTTGCCATGGACATCGATGCTGACGTGATCTGATCTGTAACTATTCCCTGTGTTCCAGTGATAATTAAATGAAGGCATGCTGATGGTTTGGGTACATCTGCCCTTTTGTAGCAGCAATGTTTAGCAGAATTTTAAATTCTTAGTCCAGTTGTTATGGCTACCAGTGTAAGCCTGATTTGATATGCAAATGCTGTACTTGTCCACTTAAATTAGCATAGATGCTTCACACTGTTGAAGCCCGTGCAGTACTATACTAGTACTTGGGATTGAATAAGGCAAGAAAGTGTTTTCATTTGTTACAGCAGGAGCACACAAACAACCCTTTTTTTCCACTAAGGTCCCTTGATGGGACTTTTGAAAAATGCCGTTTTCATACCTGCCTGTGACATAATGTAGAGCTTGGCTGTTGTTTAGCACAAGCTTCACAGTGGGTATTCTTCACCCCAAATCATTATGCATTGAGCAGCCCATTAGCGCAATGAAGACGAATGGGCAGAGGGGCTGCAGTGACGAAGTGTTGGCTGGGTACAGTTTAATCTAAAGCGTGCTCCTGTGGTCCTCAACGTAGTCACTGGGTCTGTAATCCGTGGTCTGTTGTGATTGGTTAAGTATGCTGCTCAAAGGTTTCATAAGAATAGTGCTACCTGTTTTTGCTTGTAGTGTGAGAATGTAGAAATCAGGTGTGCATGTACTTTTTGCTGTGACTTCTACTTTTGTAATCAAGATTCCTGATGTTACACTGAAAAATGTTAAATATTAAAATCCTTATTTACTATTTATTCCACTTAACAGGGATTTCCTGATGTGTCTAATCTTAAATTTTAGAGTACCTGTATGTATTATATGTAGGATTTTAAACCTTGACTAATAGCCTATTTTTGTTTGTCAAACACATGTTCAACTACAGTTTATGTGCTCTGATAGACCGTGTTTAGTGAAGAACACACTAGCCATAGTAAATATAGTGTAGATATTTTAATGTTTTATCTCTGCTAGTGCACATGATTAAAACTCTTTATTCAGGCATTAGTTGCAGTTTCCTTGCATTTTATGTGTAGCTTTTCCTCATTAAAATAGCACTATGCTGCTATATAAATGGACAACAAAAGCTTTATTACTGCATCTGATTCAATAATATTCTATTCTTATTTGCTTCATCAAATTTTTTGAGGTTTCTGACTGTCAAGTCGAACACAGCAACTGT
This sequence comes from Parotocinclus haroldoi, assembly GCA_034779995.1. NCBI lineage: Eukaryota > Metazoa > Chordata > Actinopteri > Siluriformes > Loricariidae > Parotocinclus > Parotocinclus haroldoi. The sequence continues at coordinate 16,485 of JAUZST010039399.1, forward strand.
CATGCAAAGGTTTTTGTTGTACGAATTTTGCTGTCAAACAGTAATAACTTGATCTCAAATTGTTTACCACCCTCAGTAATTTGGGTCCTCTTTGGCCAATAATGCCATAGTATTTAGAATGTCTACTGCCCGCAAATATGGGTCCTTCACAGGATCATGTAATGAAAAGACTATTTATGGTTGAAAAATAAAATCACCACGTGTTGACACTGGCAAATTCAACAAACACCCTTTAGTTTGCAGCTTTAAACGTACTATATCATTTAATCACAGTCTGCTATCACTATATTTCATTCTTTTTTTTTAAAAATTGTACGTTCTTAAATTAAATCTTATTAAATCTAATTTCTGCGTCCAATCAGATGAGTTCTTACGGCTTATTAATTCTCCAGTGCTGTAATGTACATACTGTATACCCACTAGACAAGCCATTCAGACTTTCTTATACACAGTCAGTTCTGATGGGTGAAGAGGGGGTTGCTTGCTTCAAGATGAACTGCTTGTCTTGTCTTGTCAAGACAACTGTAATCACTCAGGACTCCTATGCACTGAAAAAAGTACCTGCCTTGAAATAGCGGCTAAATTTTATATAATCTTATATTTTATATATATTCAAGCCTTCTAAGAACCCATGTTTTTCCAGTTCCTGCAGAACAAATACACAACAGAGATCTATGGATAAGTTCCTCTGGTCAAAAACATCTTTTTGTTAAAATTCTCTTCCATCTCCATCAATTATATAATCAACACCTGAAAGTTTTACAAGTCTCCTGCTAAACATGGCCATTTGTATTTGTAGTATCACCTGTTTTGTTATAAATATGCAAATATTCAAGACTGCAAAGCTTTAAAGGCGATCAGTTTATAACTCATAATTGCTTGTAGGAAGAGAAATTTGGATAGCCATAATTGTAGCTTGTGTTCTTTTTGGGTGTGTGTGTATTTTAAGAGACCGGTTAATCTTGTTACCAACTGTCATGTTATGTCATACCTAAATTCTACTTCTCGTGTTTGACGGAGGTGTGCTGTGTAACCCTGCTTTCTGACACGTGTGCGTTGACAGCTAGAGCGTTTTCATGTGATCTGTCATATTGTCAAAAATCACAAACACGTCAGCCTTTTTTATATATTTAATCTTTTGGTTGATTTGTATTAATCTAGTTTTCTGGATTTGGCTAGACATTCCAAACTTTTGTTTTTTAATACTAAGGTGGCAGGAACAGGTTTTAATTTCAGTTGTATGCGTAATGTAGCTGCTTCTTTCTGTACAAGTATTAGAATATTACAAGAAAGGGAAACCAAAAGTAGAACTTACAAATTCAGCCCACTGTCATGTTGTATACAATTTCTAAAGGAATGAAAGGTCAGCAGTTATCACATGAAGTTCATAAACCTAAATCCGAGTGCCAATGTGCCTTTTTTTAAAAACTCAGTTTACCCCTAAATTGTAAATGTTGAAACTATTATAAATTCACTTGTACTGTAATATTTCTGTTCTGTCTAATCAAATATATGTACATGGGTAGATCCATGTAATGTATAAAAATATGCTATTGATTTCCTTCTCATTCACTGTATCATATATTCAGCATTTTATTATATCAGTCAGCTATAACAAAACTATTGCTTGCAGGACTTTGCTCATTTTTCTATTTGAATATCTGCATTGTTAAACTTATTTCATCTTGTCAAGTACCTGCAAAAATACTTATTGGAATTAAATAAAACTCTATTGGGAACATATAATCAAAAGATATGATTCCAAATACAACATTTTAATTCAAAATTAAAACAATGAATTACTAATACATAACTCAATAACAGTAAATTGTTTGGCTCTGCTTTTCTTTATATCAAATAGTTTGTCATTCTCAATTGATTTATTAAAGATGATCTTATCATGTATGACCAGTAACATGCTACCAGTCTGACATTTTCCAGCAATATCCCACATGCACTAAAGCAAGAAAATGTAAGAAAAGTCTTAGTGACCGAAGTCAAAGCCCAACTATGAGATCAGAGCTCCTGAGCAGCAGTAAAATGATTAACTATTAGCCATGAGTAATGTGGAATAGTGGACATGGTGAAAAGCCCTTACAAACAAACTAAACTGACATCCTTAAGCCAAAATGGCATTTTTCTAAAGTTATTACTTAATTATTACTTTCCTTTGGTGCTGGTTGAGTTGTTTATGACTTGAGTAATTTATTTGGCTTAATTACCCTATCCTAAAAAGCAAGGATTATTCTACTGGCACATTCAATCTGTGTACTTTAAGATATCTTGGCCTTTGGAATGGTAAACTATAGAAGTCACAATATAAAAAGAATTACACCTGTTATCCATTTTACCTGCCTACAATAATACCAAAGTTGCCAAATGCATTTTTCATAGGTAGGTACCAAAATGGATTTGTATAGCTGACTTTGCTTTGTGGGGGGAAATTGTTATTACTGTACTCAACACATTCATTGCTTTAATATACATTTCTGTCTTAATCCAATATATACATTTATGTGAAATGTACAGTCCTATCACTATTATTGGCACCTCTGAAGAGGAGTAGAGTTCACTCTGTGTTAAAATGGATTGATCTCACAACGGCAGAACAAGAATAATCGCGTATTTTAAATTTAGTCCATCCTTTCAATAAATATTTATTTTTAACAAAACCATGTCACAATTTCTGACACTGCTAGATAGCCCAACTAAAGCATTTTGTCCATATATGTTTTCCCTTTTGAAGTTGTCTAGGAACTTTCAATCAGTAATTTTAAAACTGAAAAGCTTGCAGAGTATATACAGTACACTCTGACAAAAAAAATGGAAATTTAACGAGTATGTAAACGATTACGATATTGGCTCAAAGGATAAGTTTATTGGGGAAAACTGTAGTATTGAAAGGAGGCAGATAGCATGTATCCTGGCTACAGGCAGCCTGAGATACGTCTAAGTACTTAAGTCATTCAGGTTCCAGTTCCATTTCCTATGGCATATATTGGAACGCAAATGTTTCAGCTAGACCTGTAGATCCTGGATGGTGAGCAATTCCTTGACACGATCATCCTGCTTCTCTCATCTGACAAGAAACTTGTCTTTGAAGCATTTTCTAGCTGAGCAATCCAAAACATGACCTGTTTAACAAAATAATTGGTCTACTGAACACGCAATAAAGCTTCTGCCATGGTCATCCGAGTCCTCTGGTCTAAAGATCTAGAAGACCTGTGGGGTGAATTAATAAGGAGAGCAGTTTAGAGAGATTCTGCACAAAAGAATGGTGTCAAATTGTCTAATCGATATTTTTCAACCTTATAAGATGTTATATCAGAAGATTAGCAGATGGAGACTACAAATTATCCATCACTGTATATATAAGATGTTTTATTTGTTTATATCTGAAAGATTTTGTATTTTTTTTTTTTACATTTTCATAGGCGAACAACAGTGCCGATTCTCAAGAGGAGAAGGAACAAAACACCAGTGACATGAATGAGCAATCCAACTCAGAGGTGGAACTCAACACTGTGACCAGTACGCTGACTATGCAGGAGTACTTTGCTCAGCGAATGGCTCAGCTGAAGAAAGGCCAATCCACTACTGCTTATCGAGAAAACGGTGTTTCCCAGTCCCCATTAACTAAACCTGAATCCATTGAGGGCACACCCAATACCAGTGACACAGAAGAGTGCCAGAAAAAGAAGAAAAAGAAGAAAAAAGACCGAAAAAACAGACAAGGGGACGAGGACGAGGTGGGAAACATGGTAGAAACCACTATGACCGCAGAGACTGCTGTGGAGCAAGCTGACTCTGAGAGAAAGAAGAAAAAGAAGAAAAAAGATTATCAGAGAGAAAACGTGGCAGACGAATGTAGCGTCCCAGCAGCAGAGATGGACACAGCCGACGGTGCAACATCTATGTCTACAGACAAAAAGAAAAAGAAAAGAAAGGTCCAACAACCACCGACCGTTATACCTGCAGATTCACCTAATGAACAAGATGATGTAGAGGAAACGGTGGATAATAATATTTCGGATAAGAATAAAAAGAAGCGAAAGAGGCAAGAAGAGCAGTCGGACATAACTGTGGCTGAAAGGAAATCGAAAAAGGATAAAACAAAAAAAAAAAGCAAGCATTAAAGCCACTATATTGTGCACATACTTTGAGATCTGTTTTATGATTGAACAGTCTAATTTGGAGCTCTAAAATATAGATTTTTAGCTTTTTCAGATTATGGTTATGCAGATTCTATCATAAAGAGGCTGATATAATAGAATTGGATCTAGTAGAAAGAAATGAAATGCAGAAACACTATAGTGCTTTCGAAATATTTGTGCATCAATATTGACTTTTCAATATTGTCAACAGGACAAGTGTTTGTTTTTTTTTTTTATCTGTAAGTGAGAAAGTGCCATGTATAGATGTTTTTCTGTAGACATATTGGAGAAAATGAGCAGAAATTAAGTATACCATGTATGTTTTAGCTAGTACACTTTTTTAAATAGCCTTGCATCCTCTGTCTTGCTGTCATGGATTTCCCTTTCCTGCTCTGATATACTAGGTTTTGGGTGGCTGGTTGTGGCCATGCATACTCTGATTAACACAAATCACTTCAAATGATTGTGATCCTGACTTTATTTTCCCCCGTTTCACCTCCAATAAAGAGGCAAAAAAATCTTGCCAATGTATGCTCAATAAAGCAAAATACGACTGAAAACTTGTAATTCCCTTTAAATAAATTAAATATCTCTTGTAGTAGGTAGTGCAGTAAATAATTTTTCTGGATGTTTTGTGTGACGTTTCACTGGGGCATATCCTAGCTGGAGTTTTATTTGAGACAGTCGTGCGTTTGTACTGAACAACCGATTACCAACCTGTTATGGTTTTATGTTTATAAGCAAAGGACAAAATATTCTGCTCACAAAAATGTATGGAATATTTCAATTGTACTTTTTTACGTAACAGGGTCCCATATTCACACAGAAACCACAACAAGATCGTCTTGTTTTTAGAGGGTGAAAAGAGCAGGAAAAGGAAGAACGCTGCTTGTATTGCTCAAAGTAATGACGAAGCACAGAGCTTACTCATCAGGTATTGCCTCACAGTCTGTGACAAATTTACTTTTGAGAACAAATCTGTTAATTTGTATAATTGTTTGAATACTTTTATTTGGTCACAGAGAGAGAACGTAAGGTGTTTTATTTTACAGTGCATGTGATGTTTATACGCAGTAAAGAATCAACTAGAAAACGTTTTTTTCAGATGTCCTAAAGTTTCTTTGAATAAAATTTTTTTTTTTAAGTTTTATTAGTGGCAAGTAAGCTTCTTCCTCCCCCGCCCCCAATTTGATAGTTGAAAACCAGACTATCTGGGATTGCCTCCTACACAAACCGGTTTGTGATCCAGCTCTTCTGACAGGAAATAAATATTAAAATAGTGACAGGGGGGCTGGGGTTAGTCACACGTGCATCTTTCACCACCCTGACATGAAGTAATTGACGGTATTATGTGGTGTGATTTACACCATTTTTCTGCTCCCGTTAGGGTCTTTATAGTTAACGATGACTCGTTTTGTTTATCGTGTTCAATATCCAGTCCTTTTTTGGCCATCTCAACATTATCCAGCTCCATTTTAACATCTGACTGCTAGTCTGCCCCCAGTGATGTGATGCTTTTCTCCCAATACTTCCTGTCTGCTCCAGAGCCTTCATGTGGGGCCTACAGGAAAAATCTGTCAACGGGAACCTTTTGAGATGCACGCCATTTGCTCACCTAAAGCTAGTGACAAATATTACGGTCATTTACAGTCCAATTTGTGGGTACATGTGCCAAGCCATGATGGGTTGCCATAATTTTGGTTTGTTTAAAGGGAACATGCACTTGATTTAAATACTTGAATAGTTTTAATGGTTTTTTTTTTATTAATCACTAACATGCTGATATACCCATTTTCCACAAATACTATGCAGGGTTGTTACCTACTTTTTTGTACCTTTTTCACCGGGGCACATACTTGCTTTAAGGGAGATGTCTGGATTGATTTTTCTGGATTGCATGTTGTACATCAACCGTCATGTAGGTGGTCCTGATAAAGTGCAAACTGAAGATTTACTTAGACATTACAGAGCAAAAAGATGTTTTGGGTTACTTATTTGGGTACTGTATTTAGTTACAGATATATATTCACAGTGGCAGGACCTCAAATAGTGCTATAGATGTACCTTGTGCGCGAGTGAGTGTGTACATGGTGCATTATCAGATGAACGCTACATAACATGGTGATTCTTTTACCTTACCCACTTTTAACATCGAACATGTCAGATTTGTTTGCTTTAGGTGCTTGATTAAAAAAATACAAAGGTCATTTTTGTTGTTGTATTTTGAACACTCCTATTGGTCGACCAGCATGACACCGCTAGCATTATAGGGTGTTTTAAATGGTAAAAACTAATTCTCTCAGTAAACAGTCTGCTCTTGTAGTTGATTTGTTGAGTAAAAATGTTTAGTAGAGTAGAGTCTTTAGCACACAATTGTATTGCCAGACGACTGTGTTGGCATCTATTAAACGACAAAGGCTCCTGGTAATCAGTACCTACTGGCATTGGTTCCGTGGAGGGGCAAATCTCAAACCGACAACAGGCAGCTGTGTAAGGCTGATGTATAACAATTTGAGATTGTCTTTTGTTTTTCTTTTCGACACACAGAGATCGGCAAACTATATCCCAAATGGTCAGAAGAGCAGTCATTACAGAAATATTTAATGCTGGTTATGGGAGGAAAGTTTCAGGACACACAGTGCAGTGCCCCCTGCTGAGTATGCAGCTGCCTGGCTGCACACTATAGTACTCATGATGCTACGCCCCTGTAACACCAGCCAAAGAATCAACAATGACTTTCCAAGGCCTTAGCAATAGAAGTACATCTTTTGGTCTGATGAGTCCTGTTTTTCTTCATGTGAGTATTCGGGTAAGTGTGCACCATTGACTGTGGAAAGGGATGGAATTAGGAACAGGATGAAAACAAGCCAGTGGAGGGTGTATGATGCTCTGGGTAATGTTCTGCAGGAAAACGCTGGGTAGAAGTATCCTTGTGGAGAGTAATTTGATGTTACGCCTACTGTACCTAAATATCATTCCAGATCGCACTTTTTTTTTAACGTTTTGGCTATTTGGTCTATATGATTTCCCTCAATGTTGAGGTCTGTGCCATTATAGCAGCTTAGATTATTCAAATTCCATACACAATTTGGATACGTTAGACAAGTATACTCTGTAATAGGGTCTATTCCTCGGTGGATATCAGTTTCTGTTTTCTGCACAATATTTCTCATATAACTGGTACGGTAGTGCAGTGTTAGGCAATGCACAGCAGGGCATCATTCTGGATAATTATTCCTGCTAAAGAATGTAAATGTTAAAATGATTTTGTAACTCAAACCTGAAAAACCTAGGTAATCATTTTCAAACCAGTCCACACTCTAGGGAACATATCTTAAACATGACAGGGCTGTACAGTAGCTCAGTGAGCAATACTGTTGCCTCAAAGCAAGATGATGATGATTTTACCCGAGTTTTATCCCAGGGTTGATCGACTTTGGTCCTTTTGTCCATGTGGGTTTACAATGGGTATTCCAGTTTCCATCCACAGTCCAAACACATGCATTACTGACATAGCTTAATGCAATGGTTGTATTAAAATTGGCACCCTTGTATAGATGACTAGTTTGGATGTAACCTTGTGTGTGTTGTTGAATGGCCTTTGATTCTGAAAAGCGATGTTAAATAAACAAACTAATCATGATTTTTATGCTCCAAGCCATATTCAAGTGCTGCTGCTGTCTTCTGGTCCATGTCACACAGGCACGATTAGAATTGTCTGAGGGAGGGAGGTCCGAGCAGGTAGATGATCTCCCAGCGCTATAACCCCTACAGTGCTGCTATAGACTGGCATTCCATTCACTGTACCAGCTCAGGTTCCAAACTTCTCAGCAACCCTAACCAGGAGAAGTGGAGATAAATACAATACTTTGCTTTTAATAGACAGAGATACCTCGGTTCTCTTTGTTAATTCGTTCCAGGAGGCTTGTTGTGTACTGAAAACGAGGAGTACCAAACAATTTCTTTTAAGCTATCTCTGGAACATCGCCGCCATCTTGAAAGTTGCCATTTTGGATCATGGTCAAGTTTGCTTTTTTTTTTGAGAAAGTGGTGATGCAGCATATCAGAGAAGACCATAATTGTCTCAAAAATCGATTGCTGCAATCAGATCAGTGGTTCAAAGGTTATCAACACAAAGTTCAAAACTTTTGTTGTTTGCTACAGGTAAGCGAAGACGGAATTGACTAATCTGATGTCTGGGGAACCCAGCTGTTGCATCACAATCAAGGCTTCAATAACAGACACCCGAGAAACCAGGACTGTACATAGCAAGCCATGCAGTCTTCATCGGAAGACCAGTACAGACAAAGAAATCTCAAAAGTGATTTTGGCAGCCTAGGCGTAAAGTCCAATATGCAACTGGTGACGTGTCCTGTGACTTTTGACTCACCCTGTTGTCTAAGGATATTTTATAACAAAGTGTTGAAAAAAATCTCATGTAATGAGTAATGGATTGAAAGTGAAAAGTAAAAGCATAACACTTGCTCTATTGATGAACTTCTTAAGCACTGCGAACTGAATTGTGAGTCATAAGTTGGGAACAATTCAAACATTTACAACGGATTCAAATTCACTGTTACCAACCCTTCACTGGTCCCCTCTAGCTGCAGGAATAACATTTTAAACACCTGTGGTTGCTCACAAAGCTGAATATGGACAGACCCCCCTATTTCCTGAAGGCACTAATCAAACAAGGCTTAACTTGGTCCCTCCACGTAAGAAACAAACAGCTGTCCCTCATAGTGTTCACACCAATAACCAATCGATAAATATCAAAACATGTTGACAGGCTTTATGTTGTCTTCTCAATTTAGAGTTTTATAATAGGGATTTGTAAGAGTATATTTAGAGTTTATAGAGTTTTAGCTGGAATGTTCCAGAGCCGCTGCCTATTTGCGAATTAGAAAATGATTGCTTGAAATAATAAATTATTTCAATTGCCCCTAAGGGATGAATAAAGTTTTCTGAATCTGAATGAGGAAACGTCTACTAGGCAAGGCAGTGCCTTCTGGCCAGCCCAGGTGTCACATGCGCCTGTGCCCTTCAGAGCGCCTTTCTTAGACTGTCCTGAGGAGAACTTTCGTTTACCAAATTCTCCCCTAAATTAGGAGACGAGTTGGCAGTGGCTTTCTGGAAAACTTAGGCTAAGCCCGAATTTTATTTAAGAACAGTGAATACATGCAGTTTATGTAGGAACCTTCGCAATATATATAAAGTGTGTCGTGCATGACAGGTTCTTGAATGGAAGGTGGTTAATGACGTCAGGAGACCGTTGCGCAAAGGCGTAGTGACCGGGCGCAGCCTGAACGCAGCCAGAACAGGTTTGGAACTAAAACGAGTCACATATCCTCCATTTATTTGCTGCTACTCATCAGACACAATTATTTCACTTTAAAAATAAATGAAACCCTTTAAATCTTAAAAAAGGCGTCTATGTCTGTAAATAATCAACCTAAGCGTGTGAATGTATATTTGTAATTATATTCACGTGCGGTTTTGGGTAAATAAGAGTTACGACATAAACGTGCATTCGAATCGTATTTACAAGTGAAACTTTAAAAAAAACGGTCTTGCTGTTTTAATCCTACATTTTGGAGGTCATTGATTATAGCTGATGTAACTTGTGGAATTTACAAAACTATACTGCTCACAAAAGTAGTGGATATCCCAAAATAAAACATCCTCTAATGAAATATCCTCTATTTTGTGTATCTGTGTAGATCAGGCTATTGTAAACATTTACCTTAAGGTACGGTAAGGTAAGGTAAGCAGTTTTATCACGTTGCTATATAACTGGCTCAAGAGTATTATTCTATCAATAACTTCAAATCTCAGCGTGGTGATGTAGTTTCCTCTCTTTTTTGATGCACGTCTCAAGTTGCAATCAAGGAGGAGCTGCGAGTCCTGCGGGGCCTCTGCTGGAATCTACGGCTCAGATATAAAGGAAAGAGTGAATCACTGCTTTCGAGGAGGAGTCCAACAACACACCGGTCTCACCCCAACCGACACACCAAATAGCTCACCATTTAGCGCAGCAGGCTATAGGTACAGTTAGATACGAGCAACGACGAGCACGCCGGCTCTTGGTTTTTAAAACGAGCATTCAGGCGATCGCAATTGGGCGTTGTAGAGAAAGAAAGTTTTAGCGACAGTTTGAAAGCAATTAAGGTGAATATTGTGAGATTGCGCAAAACGAGAGAGCGGGGTGCGCACATGGCTGCCCTCATTAGCGCCTATTCGTCGTGGCCGGAGAGTTTCGAGTGCGGATCGACGGATGCAGAAGTTCCAGACAGCCGCTCTTCCCATAGAGCAGCCGCGGATAAAACACCTGAGCCGCGCATCCGCAGACCCATGAACGCCTTCATGGTGTGGGCCAAAGACGAGCGCAAGAGACTGGCTGTACAAAATCCAGACCTGCACAATGCCGAGCTCAGCAAAATGCTGGGTAAGATTGAAAAATATATATGTATGATTGTCTTCTTCAG